>APFE030765130.1:5924-36632 GCA_000404065.3 Pinus taeda
GGATGTGGTATCAGAAATTTGATACATTTATACAAGGACTTGGCTTCACCAGAAGCAAAGCAGATCACTGTGTGTATTTTCAATCAATTGGTGACCGTGTTATTTATCTGGTCTTGTATGTGGATGATATGTTGCTGGTTGGAAATGACAAAGAAATTATTCAAGAATTGAAGACCCAATTGTCCTCCAAATTCAACATGAAAGACCTTGGTGCTCCAAACTATATTTTGGGCATGGAGATTAAAAGAGATAGGGAAAAGAGGAAGCTCTGGTTAAACCAGAGGAAGTATGTCGAGACAAAACTGCAGAGATTTAATATGCAGGATAGTAAACCAGTGAAGGTTCCCATTCTCGTAGGTGTGAGGTTATTTGTTGAACAGTATCCCAAGACACAAGAAGAGGAAGAGGACATGTCCCGTGTTCCATATGCAAGTGAAGTCAGTAGCCTGATATATGCAATGGTTTGTACTAGACCAGACATTGCACATGCAGTGGGAGTATTGAGTAGGTTTATGTCAAAACCAGGGAAGGATCATTGGACAACAGTGAAGCGGGTTTTCAAGTATTTGTGTGGCACTAGTGATTATGGTTTGTACTACCAAGGAAGACCAGGATTGGACAGAGTGTTGGATATTTGTGGCTTTGTTGATGCAGACTAGGCTGGAGATCTGGATCAGAGAAGATCTACAAATGGGTATTTGTTTAACCTATTTGGAGGTGCAGTCAATTGGATGAGTAAGAAACAATTTGTAGTGGCACTATCAACTGCATAGGCAGAATACATGGTAGCCACTCATGCAAGCAAGGAAGCAATTTGGCTACAGAGATTGTGTTCAAGTATGGGTTTAGTACAGGAAGCTATAAGGATAGACCTTGACAGCCAAAGTGCAATTTTTTTGGCAAAGAACCCCGCATATCATTCAAATACAAAGCACATTGATGTTCAATATCACTTTGTGAGGGATATGATAGAAGACAAAAAGGTGTTGCTGGTAAAGGTGGACACTTTGAAGAATACTGCAGATGCATTGACAAAATTTGTGAGCTCTAAGAAGTTCTCTTGGTGTTGAGAGACAATGGGCATTTCAGGGCTAGAAAAATGATTAAGCTCTCTTGTGGCCCCATGTGGAAAGAAAACAACAAGTGGGAGAATGTTGGGTTGTGTTATATTCTTTCCACGACTAACCCACATAGTTAACTGGGGGGTTAGAGGGGGGGTCATATGGGGTTTTAGGCGTACCCGTAACCCCACTTTATGGGGTCCAGAGCAGCGCCCCAGAAAATTTTGGTTTTGGAACCTATGTTAGATTGGGTGGACCCACCTATGGTTTTATGCATGATTTTCGCACATGTTTTTTGGACACGATAGTTTTCGGTCCATTGTATCGGATGGTTCGACATGTATAAATATGTACTGTAACATTGAAAGGAATATAATGAAAAATCAAGATTGTAGTCACAGTTTTGGGATCCAAGGGAAAATCTTTGTGTATATGTGTTTTATGTGTTATGCTTTCGCATTGTTTATTTTATGTGTTTTAGAATTCGTATGCGGGTAATTTATGTACGAGGTTAAAACCTACATTCTATGCTTGGCCTCTTGTAAGTCCTTCACCATCCACTCATTCTCTTCTATTAAGAACTTGACTGTTGAACTCATGGATTCTACATAAGCCTTATAAACCTCAACCATGGCAACTGGATGTCTGTTATCATATGGTAAAATCACCCTTTCTTATGTGTGCACAATTGATGTGTGATCATCTCGTAGCTTATTTCTTCTTGCCTATACAATCCTCTGTTATGACTAGTCAAATGCCATATTGTACACATTTGTCTCTGGATCATCATCAAGGAGAAAAACTTCTCCTTACTTGTTCACGGTTGGTTGTGATTCTGGAGGTGGTAGATACTGTGGTGCAAACTCAGATGACCTCGGCATGAGATCGATGTCTTGGTCTTGTAGCTCCTGTGTCATCCCCATGTATGTTGCCTCAACCAACTGCTCAATCTGTTGAGCAAGTTCCCAAACTTGTTCCTCGTCACCTTCATCTATATTTGTTAGTTGCTCTGCTGCTTCAACCTCCATCTACACAGTTCTCTTTATCAATGCACCTTGTCCTTCTTCCTATTATTGTGTTTTCTGCTCTTCTCTCTCTCTTATGCACAACTCTTGTTCTTCTTTGAGCTTCTTCTTTGCTTCCTGCAACTTCCTCTCTGCTTCTTCTAATCTTTGTTTATCCCTCTTTCCCTGTGTTACTCTCCTTTCACATTATGTTGAGGGACAAAGTCCCCTAGTGTCTTGGGTCAATACCCTAGTAGAGCGGGGGTTATCTACAATGAAAAACAAGCATTCCATATAGTCATGATACTAGTATAAGCAAACTATGTGAAGAGAGGTGCACCTGGGGATCCTTTGTTTGGGTAGATCGAGCCAGAGTCCAAACCCTCTTGGAGTTCCTTTCGATCCTTCAACCTGCAAAACAATCAATTCAAGGAAGCATAGCAGCATATGGACCAAGCATCATAAAGAAATCAACTCCATAGCATATTGAAAGGTAGTTAGTTATGCAATTGAAACAACTATTCATATGCAAATCATAACATTAACATCATAAGCATGAAGAAGATTAATTTCAGGAACGGGACAAGTGTTTCTTTATCGCAGATAACTAAAATACAGTAAGGAATGGTTTCATTTGAGTCTTCCTCTCGCTGGCTCCAAGCAGAACTATCCTCTGGGTCTGTCCAATCTCAAGCCTTCAACAAACTCCTTCCATGACTCATACCAAAGTATCTCAACTAGTGAAATAACATCAAAGCTCAAGGAAACAATAGTTTCCTATAATAGGGGGAAGTGTTGGAAGCACAAGGTTCTTCAAACCTGATCAAGGATAATCTCAGCAGAGTGATTTTTCTCTCTGTTCCCTCCTCCCTTAAGCCTTCCCATTGAAGCCCTTTTATACTTCTCCCAAAGTAGTTTTTTAGTTGGGAATTCGTTGGGAACAGTTGGGCCATGAGCAGTAATAGGTAATCAATAGGTAAAACCTGTGATCTCCACCCGAAATTAAGGAGATTTAATTTTTTTAAGTGTTTTAAGACATATACGTGGGTTGGGTGTACACAAACCTGTGTACACATATGTTTAGCTCAGGACAATGTCACGTATAGGGAGTAAAACAGTGTTTTTTTAGTATTTGGACCAGGTCTGGAAGGAGGGGTTGCCCTAGGCCATGAATGCAGCATCACAAACATCAAGAGTGAGATTTGGAGCTATAACACGTTGTCGCCTCTTCACCTCTATCTCCAAAGCTACTTTCTCAACAAGTGCATCTTCTTTGAACTTGTATCTTGACTCATCCCTTGTGTTCTCAACAATATTCCTCTTGCCTTTGTCTTGCGCCAGTTTGCTTCTCATTGTTTTTGTTGTTGTTGCTTCCTATGGTGCTATTACCTGCTAAGTTGCTTTCCATTCTATAGCCATGTTGACCGGTTCATTGAGCCTAGAATATTTGTAGCAATACCTCCATGGATATTCCTCTAGCCAATGACATGCTCCGTCGATCCATGGGTAGTACACCTTTTCATAGTGATTCTCGTATATGAAGTGAGGGTCATATGGGCTGTAACTCTTGGTGCTGAACTAAAAATTATTCAATTCCTCGGTCTTGGCATACGCATCCTTCACACTCTAGATCTCGTACAACCCAACTCACAAAGAAATAACATACCATGGTGCCTTCTTCTTCCTGTGCAATCATACTGACAACACTATGGAGATGTGATATGCAACCTCTTACATGACCAGTTTTTTTATGGAAAACCTCGGAAACTCATGCCAAACATCCTGATGAAGGTGCCACAAGGGGAGGCATACAAATCTGCAATGTTGAGCAATGGCTGCATCACTTCTTAGGACATGCAAGGTGGAGCATGTTTGAATATCATCATGTACAACATGTTATGAAGTGGTAAAATAGCCTTGACATAACTCCTCGGTAGCTGCACTTAGAGAGCAACTTGCAATATAGGTTCACAACATCATCTGATGGTGTCCATGTCCAACCCATGCCAAGTAACTATTGTTGGGCACAAATTGCATCAAGCAGGTATGCACACATAAAGAATCTTGTTGGTCCACCCTTAGGTGGATTATAGGCATTAGACATATGCACTTTCAGCTGAAAATCCAACATGTCCGACTAGTTCAAATCCCTTCCTTCCTTTTCCAACTCATCTAACATAACAACCCAACTCTGCGAGAATGTCATCATGCTCTCCTGACCATACAAGTGACATGCAAAGATGACCAGGAGTTGGAAAGCCTTCCTGAGTGACTTTGTTTTGTAGACCTGGTTGGGTATGTAGTGCCCCACTCTAGTTGACTGATAGTGATATGAAATTAACATTTATTTAGCCCTAAGGCCCACACATTATTCTTTGAGGACCTCAGGTTGAGGATCCAGACACATGACTTTATTATTAGTGGTTGTGATGTTTATGTATGTTCTCCATTGATGTTATGATGATTTTAGCATAAATGGTTATGGATGGTTTCTATTGAATTTATGATGATGATGGCAGTAAAGGATATGTATGCTATCTATTGATAACATGATGATGATAGCTTTGATGGATATGTATGTTTCCATTGATTTTATGATGATGATAGCCATGATGGATGTGTCCCCTATGTTACCTACTTGCATTAGTTCTGGTTCACAATGAACAATGATTCAAATGACCAGGTGATGTTGATGATGTTATAATGACAATGACTAACACCGAGAAACCTTGTTACTGATGATTAGAGTATAGAAGAAAACCACCAGAGGCACTTGCATATGACGACTTGACAACACCTGGTTTGATGAAAATTTATATTATTTTATCTTTAAAATTCTAAGTCAATTTTGAAACCTACTATATATGTTTATTTGTATTCTAACGATATGTCAGTGGTTTCAGGCACAGACTTGTTGCTTAACCGAATGACTCACATATGGGTGATGGGGTTGTACAATTGGATGGAACTACATGGGAGGGGTGGGGCAGTGTCCTTGATCTCATCCACTAGCACTCCCGCTGTGAATTGTGCTGGAAAGGTTGAAACACCTTTGCCTTGAAGATCACGATGTCATGAGGGTAGGTCCCAAATTTGGGTTTCTCATGAGGATTTTATCGAGGGGCGTGCATCAAGGCGGATTCCTTGATCCCTGACATCATTAGTCTCACTATAGCATGCAACATAAGAGATGATAGTGGTCTCTATTGTTGCACCTATACTTTTCCCTCATAGCCACTAAATGCTTGAAGGGCAAGTGGTGTGGCACCCTTGGAACTTCAAGTGAATTTCTTAAAGGGCATGACCAACTTGGCACCCTTGGAATCACAAATAAATTGTTAGGCGTGACACCCTTGGAACTTCAAGGGAAGTTCTTAAAGGGAACGACCAAACTTAGCACCCTTGGAATCATTAAAAATAAATAAATTAATAAATATAATCAATATATGAAAACCATGTAAATTCACATCAAGTGGTAAATGATGAATATAACTCAGGTAATTAAATCAAGAATAAAACTTGGGTAAAGGGGATCATAAGAAGAAATAAAATATTTTACCTTAAAAACTCTACCCTTCCCATGTTGGAAAATATTAGGTAGATAATGTAATTTAATTAGGTAAAAAGGGGAAAGAGGGACATAAATGTAAGGATAAATATTAATCCTAAAATAGTTAAACCTAATTAAGAGAAGAGGATGGTGAATTAAAATAAGATTAATAAATTAAATTTTAGAGAAATTTAGAAAACCTCCGTTTCACAACAACCAACATAAGAATATCCATCTAAGAGATAACTTGAGTTCAATTAGGGAGTAGATAGGGGATCAAATATTGACTTACTAGTTGGCTTTAGAAATGAACACAAATTAAGGAGTAAAAAAAGGGATCAAGAGATAACTAGGAGAAGAAATAGGAATCTTGTTGAGGTGAGGTCAAATGTTATTTTTAAATTAAAATTAAAGTAAATAATTTCAGAGATCCTTGATGAGAGGGTGACACATGGGTGGGTGAATAATAAAAATTTGGATGAACAAAAATAATTAATTATGCATGAAATGCCAAATGTCACCTATGAGGAGTCCTATAAAAAAAGGGGCAGGCCATGGGAGAAGGGAACTATTGGATGGATGAGACTATGTCAGAGTAGCAACTACGAGCTATAGTGAGTTTGGTGCAGTAGAGGACCTTATAGAGGGGACTCTTGAGCCAAAGAGTGCTCTCATCTACCAACTAATACCCTCTATCGTTGTACAACCCCATTGCAACTCGGGGGACGCGAGGAAGGAGAGTACCCAAGGAGTAGGTTGGGAGGTTAACCAATGGGTCATTGCATTTGGATTAAGCACATTAAAATTCACACTTGGAGGCAACCGACAACAAAGGAGGGAAAATAGCGGCAAGTCAAGTTTGAATCTCATCTCCTAGTGAACAGTACCTATGTTGTTATAATATTTTTTTGTATGAATATTGGGCGTGGGATCCCCCAAGGGTAGTTTTGGGGCTAAGAGCCTATATTTTGGTCCAACTTTTTAATTCCAATGTAAATAATCCGCATTTTTGTGGGTGCAAAGTGCATAGTTGTTAAAGAGTCATAGGGTTTTCCACCCTTATTTTGATAATGTAATGTCAACTTTAGAAGATCTACCCATGGTCCACGAACCATGGAATTGTATAAATAAAGCAAAGCTCTAAGTAGTCAAAGGCATCTAATCAAAGATAATATAATGAAGATGTACGGGAGATAGTTCTAAAGTGTGAGTTTAAGTTTTGATTCATAGTGTAGGTAGAGGCTCTGTAGCTGAGTGCGTAGAGGCCTAATAGTCTACAGCTAAGTGCGCGGACCCCTGTAGCTGAGTGCAAGGGATGAGTCAAGTCTGTAATCATCTAGAAGTATTAATAAAGAGAAGTTTCTATCATTTATGCGTCTTTATTTCACGTTTATGCATCTGTTATATTGGGTACGAATTTCACTTCTAATTCTTATATGATGCGCGGATGTGTATGACTGTATTGGTTAAGTGGACGCAAGTAAGAACATTTGTTTACGTGATGATAATTAAGATCTATCAATAGGATAAGTAAGTTACTTAGTCTAGTTTTGGGAATAGCGCAGTTTGCTACCCTAGCAGTGTGAAAGCATCTCAACCCCTGATTAGGGCTCCGCGAAGGTCGATTGTGACGAATCGTGAAGGTACTAAAGGTTAGAATAGAGCGTGAAGCGACCTGCATGAAGATAGATCTAGTTGGAATAATCCAACATCACATCCATCTCAAGGGTGTGGAAACTTGGTTCCAGCATTCCCCCATACTGATTCGGGTGAGACTTCAATCTGCACTCCGCAGGCTGATGCCGAAAGGCCCAATAGTGTAGGGATTTGCTTAGCTAACTAATTCTGAACCTGGGTGAGGCCCCCTTAAGCCAGCAAATGGTTCCATTTCCGAGACCAGAATCTGCGTAGAGATGTGTGACGTTGCATCACTGAAATCCAACTAAGAAAGAAATTGAAGGTTGGTTGGATAGAAGAATTCACAAGTTCACGACGTAGGAGAACAGAAACCCGCAACTGTCAAAAGAAGAGTGGCTAGACAGCTACCTATATACAGAGATCCATGAAATATTTTTTGTGTCTTTCCCTACTGAGCTATACGAGTGGATCATGAAGCTAGCAGATAGCCAGGGAAGGTGGAAGCTTAACGGTCCTATTGTGTGGACCCTAGAGCTAGTGTGGAGATTGGAAGCATCGGAGGATAAGATCACGCACGTCGTCAATCATTGACTTGATTGTATTATAGGAGGATTTGTTACTTAGTTTGCTTGTAAGGAGAGCTTCAGTGTAAATCACATAAGAAAGACTTTTGTCGACGCGTTTCGAACCAACCAATGTAGTTCATCATCAGGACGAGTTGAAGATACAGATCCAGATCAGCGTGTTAAATAGTCTAAGCAGAGACTCCAACAGTTAAAACAATCTAATGGCTACTTTTCCACTCAAGAACCCCAGTCAAACTTCCTCTAACCGATTTAATATTAAAATACTATTATATTCATGGAGCTAGGTTAACCAGGTAAATGATAAAACAAACCAAAGGTTAATCTGTTAAACATAATTCATTTATTTAATTTAAAATATTACTCTATTATATATAAAAATTATAAATATATATATGTCAATATTTATTTAAATTATTAATTCATTAAATCTATCCAAATATATATGTATATTCTAATAATTTAATTATTATACCTAATTTTCTAAATACCCTATTTTTATTATTGTTATCATAATTGTAATTAATATTATTTATAATTAATTTTATAGAAAAAGGTTAAATTAGGTCAATTAAAAATTAATTTATTAATTTATTAAAATAATAATATTATATGTATTAAAATACTAATATATATAATTAATAATATTACAAAATGTACATTAATTTAATTAATTTATTAATTTATATATTCCTAAATAAAAATAACTAGTTAAAGTGGTTATACATATTAATTTTATTAAGAAAAAAAGGTTAAATTAGGTTAATTTAAAAATTAATTTATTAATTCATTAAAAAATAATAATGGCCTATATATAAATAATTATATATTATTGTATAAAATAATTAATATACATTAAAAATAATAAATTAATAATTTATTAATATATTATAAATTAATAAATATATGCCCTAAATAAGATAAAAATACTAGGTTGTGTATTAATACTAGTTAATATAATATGTATGGGACTATAAATATTAATAGTACTAAATGCTTATAAGTCTAAACTTATAATGTTGGGTGTAGATCTTTCTTCTTAATTTAAAAGTAATTCATTAATTTATTATTAATAATAAAACCTATAAAAGAATGTTAATTGAATTGTCATTTGATTTAATATTGTTATTAATAATATTAGTAATATTTTATGAATAATTTACGCTCAATTTTAATGAATTCTACATAAAATGAGATGATACCCAAGAAGAGGATAAACGTAAAAGGAGACCGGAGGACACGCAGAACAAGGGAAGTACACAACGCTGCCAGCGATAAGCGATACCAGACTCACAAAAACCACGCCCACCCAAAGAAAGCCCCTAAGAAGAATAGAGGGGGGAGGAAGAAACCCTAAGACGACAACGCAGGGATCCAATTTCTACTTACCTTCCACCCATCATCTCTGTTGAGATTGATGGGTCTTCGTTCAATTTCGATAGCTTCCCTTAACTTGCGATGATGAAACCGATCAACCCTGGCAATGACTTTGGCCTCCTCAATGCAGACATGATGCTTAGTTTTGTCCACATGCTCTGTAAGAGCCGAGAACTTTATTCTACCATGCCTCAGGTCCGCTGCATGCTCACAAATTCTCTGCTGGATGGAGCGCCCTGTTTCCCCTATATAAGGGGTCCCACATGAGCAAGGAATCAAGTAGACACCTTTCATGTCTTTGGGGTCGAACGGATCCTTTACAGACTTCAGGGAGTTACGAATGGTTTTGAGCGGCCTGAAGGTTGAGGGGATATCAAACCTTCTAAGGATCTGAGCAATCCTATCCGTGGTCCCTTGGATATATGGAAGATGGACACCTGGATGGCGATCCTTAGGCTCTTTTTTATTGAATGCATTTTTGGAGGCTGTAAAGAAAGCTTTCCGACCAAGGTGCCTGCTATATCCGTTTTCCACAAAGACATCAAGGAGGTGGTTTCTCTCCCTATCCAGGTTTTCTTTATCCGAAATCCTGAGGGCACGCGTAGCCAAGGTGTTGAGAACACCCATCTTCTGAGCAGGAAATGATGGGAATCAGCGTGAGATACTGCTCTGTGTTTGTCTTCTTACAGAACACTGCGTGGAGAGAGAGTCGTCTTCCTCCTAGAAATAAGAATATCCAGAAAGTGAGGCTGCCTTGACCTCCTTTTCCATTGTGAACTTTAAGCTGAGGACTGGCCGTTGAGTTGATCCAGGAAAGATCCAGCTCCTCATGGCAGGGGCCAGTTGACATTAGTGTCATCTACATATCTTTTTCCACAGCTTAGAAGGAGACGGGGCGCGGGCAAGAGCTGGCTTCGAAATCTTCCATAAAAAGATTTGCCACGATCGGGGAGAGGGGGGAACCCATGGCAACACCACAGGTCTGTTCATAGAACTCCCCTTCAAAACAGAAGAATGTGGAAGTGAGACAAACCTCAACAAGATGTGCGGTGTCCAGATCTGTTAGGCGATATATCACTTCCATGGCTTCTTTGATGGGAATGCACGTGTACAAGGAGACCACATCGAAGCTGACAAGAATGTCCTCCGGGTCCAGCCTAATGTCCTTGAGATCCAAGATGAAGGATGCGGAGTCCTTCACGAAGGACTCCGTACGGCCCACAAGGGGCTTCAGCTTAAGAGCCAGGAACTTGGCTAGAAGGTAGGTTGGACCCCCGATGGTGTTGACAATAGGCCTCAGAGGGACCCCTTCCTTGTGAATTTTAGGCACCCCATAAATTCTAGGAGCGATGGGGTTGCTCTCAATGAGCTTACAGGACAGGGCCCCCACTGAGCTGCTTGACTTGATAGCGAGAGCCACTACCTTGGAGATTTTCTTCAGAGGGTTCTTGGCAAGTTTTTTGTAACTGCCACTATTCTGAAGATGATCTAACATCTTGCTTCGGTAATCCTCTTTGTTGAGGATGACCGTCGCCCCTCCTTTGTCCGCCTTAAGGACCACAATGTCCTCATTTTGGTTTAAGGATCTTAAGGTATCTATCTCCTCTTTGCCGAGGTTCCTTTGAGGCGGTTTAGCCTTCCTAAGGACCACTGCACAATCCTACCTGATAGTATCCTTGATATTATCAGGCAGATCTCTAATACCCTGCTCCACATCACAAATGATGTCATCTACAGGGATTTTCCTAGGGGCAAGGGCAAAGTTCAGGCCCTTGCTAAGAAGACCAAAAACAGACGGGGAGAGGGAATAGCTAGAAAGATTAACCACCTTACTATTCCGCGCATACGAGGGGGGAGGGACCTTTTTGGAAAGGTCCTCTTGCTCACTGATACTGCCAGGACCCTTATTGCCCTCCAGACATATTAAAGTCACATTGGACTCACCTACAATATCATCATTAATGCTACAGCTATCACTATGAATCCTATTATTATTATTAATCTTGTTGTTAATATCAGATACATTAATATTAGGAATTATATTGTCATTATCTGACTCTCTAATAATGTTATCATTATTATTCCTAGACTTGTGCGAATCATTATTTTTATTATTCTTCTTATGGTTATGCTTATTATTGTTATCCCACTCATTATTATTGCTACCATATAACCTATTGCTAATGCCCGTATTATTATAAATATTTATGTTGACCATATTATTATCCGCTCCATTAATCATGGGATTGCATCGATTATTTATATACTTAATGATTTTATTGTTAATGTCCTTGTCTATATTAATATTGTGAATATTTTGGTTATTATATATGTTGTTCTTATTGTTAGTGTCATGGTTATTATATAAGCTATTCATGTTAATATTCCCTTTATCCTTATTATTGCTAACGAGATTATGGTTATTACATACGTATAGATCGTTATTCATGCCCACGGTAGAGCGGTTTTTCAAATTATATTCTACGGCTTTTGAGTCGTCATTAATATTATAACTACTGTAATTTTTAAAAAAGGAACCCTCGTTGATATAACACTTACCGCGGCGATTAACAGACAAACCGTTAAAATGACTTACCATGCTGACGATGCACTCATTACCAGAACATCGATCATCCTCCTCGGTGAGCCTCGAATCGCCTGCTAAAACTGCGCAGCTGGGCAATGGATCCGAGCTCGAGACCTCAGCACCGAAAGCTGTTCCCATAGGCGGGCTCGTGCTTGAAGGCGGGACTGCACTGATTACCCTGGCCATCCTGGTCGAATTATCAAATAGGATCATCGGACTCTGCAGAGGGTCATCCATTCGCACGGGGGAGAATGAAGCCCCAGTTACGTTTTTGCCAACTGCGTTGTTACTGTCTCTGCCCTCAGATTCATGCACAATCGGTCCACACATGTCATTTGTCTGCCGGTCAGAGCCAGCATCGACCGATTCTTTGCTCACAGAAAGGCAACGTAACTGAGAGCTGATGCCACCGTTCAGAAATGGACTTTTGCTGCGAGAGGGGGCCGAAACAACCCCATCTTTGATACTGCACTGAAATTGCGCATCCTTGGCCTTCGCAAACCCTGGACTGCGCTTGTCTGCAACTAGAAAAGGACGATCAGAAAGGCAAGAATCTTCACACTCAGATTGCTCCACGGCAACAGGGGGATGCTCCAAACGAGAGCCACCAGATCGATCTGCGCGATCCGCGCGACAATTTGACTGACTGGAGCGATCACTAGAGCAATCTTGACTGATGGATGAAACCCAAGAATGGAGGGTCGATTTTTGAGAAACCGAAATACGGCTTAGTGAACCATCCACCGACGACTGTTCCTTTGCAGAACTCTGAACTAGGGCCTGAAATTTCGAAGCCTGCTTATGCCCTCTAATCTCCTCCAAACGTACAGCTTTTAATGCAGAGCATGCATCAATTCTGGCCCATAGGGAGGGAGAGATCAAATTCGCAAGTTCCAAGTGAGAGAACAGAAGGTTTTGAGAGAGCTGATTTAGTCCTCTCCTGACCCTATTAATGTCCGTTTTTTGGTTGTTTCCTTTGATTTTTTGACTGGAATGATGAAAGTCTTGGCGATTTTTTGCAGGGATAGCTAACATGGAATTTGGCAAAGGAGACCAGGGTTGTGCCTGAAGAACTATTAGAACTTAAAAAACTTTTTACATATTTATTACAAAAAGAAATTTTAACGATTTCTTATTCAAAAGAGAGTTTTGAAGAAGACTCATTCTCAGCATTATTGGTGATGAAAATTATGGAATAAAAAATTATTAGGAACATCCTCATGACCTTATGGTGATTATCAAACACTCTGAAGCCTTTATTGACAAAACCCTAAGGAAACCTTAGACCTACTTGACACTAAAACCCTAAAGACAACTTTTTCAACTTTAATGAAAAGAAGACAGTATATGTTTTTTTTTATGAACAGAAATCAACCAGCAGGTAAATGACATGAGTGAAGTATGGGGACAAGACCCTTCCGTCAGAGGATCGATTCTCCTAAATGGAATGCAGGTGATCGAGCAGAATGGGACACCTAAATTGAAATGCAACAAATAGTTTTTGATCTCTGACGAAGGGTTGAACAGACCGACTCTAACATGAATGTTGAAACTAACACGTGGCACTTCGTACTATTTCTCTCTACTGAAAAAGTGTACAATCAGATCATCTTGGGAAATTGGGCATAACTCTTTCTTGGAGAATCCAATTTCGATTAGACTGGTGACGTTAGAAAGAGGACTTAGAGGGCTACCATAGTGCACAATTTTATACCTTGGAGATTTGAAATTTCAGAGATACATCAGATTCAATATCAAGCACCTACAAAGAGAAAAGAGGTGTGTAGTTTGTTTTAAATTTTGCGTAAGTTTTGTTTGAAAAATTAGTTTGAAGGAATTCAAAAAGGCATAGTGAAGCATACTTATCATTAATTGATGCACCGAAAAAATAAAATGGAAACACCTAGTAATCAACCTGAAATCTCTAGCATGACTCATGACAAAGAGGAAGAAATGCAATATGATATATCAAAATTATGAGACTAAGTGCAACACAATTCACTCTCACAAAAATTAACAGAAGCTAAGATGGATGACGTGGAAGATAAGATGGATGGTTTAAAGAAAGGCATGGAAGGTAAGATGAATGATGTGGAAGCTAAGAAGGATGGTTTAAGGAAAGGCGTGGAAGCTAAGATGGAAGGAAAAATGGAATATTTGAAGACATATTTGACAAAGTTGCCACAAGAAATGTTTACTAATGGTGAAAGGGTAGTAAAGGAAACTCATGATGAGAACAAAATAAATGTAAATCATGATTTCATAGACTCTAACATTGGAGTGAAGACCCACCATGTTCCAAATATCAATATGAGGAAGTTTGATGGCAAGGATACTGTAACATGGATACTACAAATGGAGAAATGTTTCGATCTCCATAATTTGCAAAACACACAAAAGGTACACATTGCAACTCTATATTTGGAACCAAATCAGTTTGTGTGGTATCGATGGCTTTTCTCTTGTAAACAAATTGTCACTGGAGCCATTTTTCTGGAAGAAATGATAGCACATTATGAGGATACAAAAAACAACACCTTTTTTAGCCAATTGATAAATATCAAACAAAAGGGTTCAATGATGGAGCACGTTAAGGACTTCCAAAAATTGAATATAAGGGTAAAAGATACTCCAGAGGATCATAGGATTGATGTGTTCATAGGGACTTTAAAGGATAACATCCAACATGAGTTTCACCTTTGGGAACTAGATTCATTGGAGAAAGAATTTAGGTTGGGAAGAAACATGGAAAGCAAAATTATGTCAACCGAGAAGCCTACCACTCACAACTATAAAGATGGAAGTGTTGTTGGCACTAGCCTTCCAGAACCTACAAGGTTGAAACCACGACAACTGGAAGAAAAAATATAAAACGGGCTTTGAAACAGTTGTGATAGAAAATACACTCAAGGTCATAAGCATGTTGAGAAGAAATTATTTTACATAAATTGTGAAGAGGAGGAAGAAAAGGAACAAGAAACATCAAAATATGAGGATATACACTAGGAACAACCCCTCGAGAAATAAGAAATGAATCTGACCATATCTTGTAATGCATTGGCTGGAATTACCACTCCTCAAAATATTAAGATAGAAGGACATATCAAGAAGGAAAAGGTAATAGTGTTGATTGATTTGGGTAGTACCCACAATTTTATTCATTGTAAGATAGCCAAGGAACTGAAAAGTTTCCTATATCCAGCACTAGAGTGTCAAGTGATGGTTGCAAGTGGAGGAACCATAAATTTCTCTAGAAAGTGCCATAATATCAATATATCCATGAGAGAATATGTATTGAATAGTGCAATGCTTTCCATTCCAATGGGTGGTGTTGATGTTGTACTAGGAGTCCAATGGCTACAATCCTTGGGTGTAATAGCCTTTAATTTTTAAGAACTTTTCAAGAAATTTTGTTCAGAAGGAAAGGAAGTTGAATTAAGGGGTATCACAGGGAAATTGAGAAAGATAATCAACTCTAACGGAATGATAAAGCTTCTAGAGAAAGAACAATGAGGCATAATTGCACAATTATTTTCTCTAGAGGTTCCCACATTGAAATCATCTATTTCTTCGAATCTCCAAAAAGTCTTGGACAATCATTCCAAGGTATTTGAGACTCCCAAAGTCCTCCCACCTATTCATGATTATGATCATGTTATTCATTTGATTCTAGGAAGTGTTCCTCCAAACATCAAGCCTTACAAATATCCCTATGCCCAAAAGAGTGAAATTGAATGTATGGTTGCCGAAATGCTAGAGGCTGGTATATTTCAACCTAGTCAAAATTTGTCTCTACTCCAGTAATATTGGTGCACAAGAAGGATGGATCATGGCACATGTGTCCAGATTATAGGGATCTCAACAAGCTCACTATTAAAGATAAATTTGTCATTCCTGTCATTGATGAATTGCATGGATCATTTTACTTCACAAAGTTGGATCTTTGTCCTGGATATCATCAAATTAAAATGAAGACTGAAGACATTCTGAAAACAAAATTTAGAACTCATGAGGGTCATTAAGAATTTCTGGTCATGCCTTTTGGCCTTACAAATGCACCTTCTACATTTCAAGGTTTGATGAATTCCATTTTCAAACCCTTCCTTAGAAAATTTGTATTAGTGTTTTTTGATGGTATACTAATCTATAGAAAGACTTTGAAGGATAATGTTCAACATGTTGACAGGGTGCTCAAACCATTGGAGGAGAAACAATTATATGCAAAAATCTCCAAATGTTTCTTTGGAGTAGAAGAGGTGGAAAATCTAGGTCATATTGCACTCATGAAGGTGTTAAGGTAAACATTAGCAAAATTAAAGCCATTAAGGAATGGAAAATCCCCACATCCATAAAGTATATGAGAGGATTTCTCAGGTTGACAAGGTATTATCGCAATTTTTTTAAGAATTATGGGAGAATAGCAGCACCTCTAACAACATTATTGAATAAAGATGCATTTTCATGGACTCTAGAAGCAACAAAGGCCTTTGAACATCTTAAAGAGGAAATGTTCCAAGCACCGGTATTAGCTACATTGAACTTCACAAAAGCCTTTATTGTGGAATGTGATGCATTAGGAAATGGAATTGGCGCAATTTCAATGCAAGAAGAAAGGCCCATTGCTTTCAAAAATCATCCAATCAAAGGAAAGTATTTACACAAAGCTGTTATGAGAAGGAAATGTTGTCAATACTACATACACTTAAGAAACAATGACCCTAGCTAATGGGAAGACACTTCAAGGTAAAAACAGATGATGATAGTCTTAAATACTTTTTAGAACAAAAATTATCTTCAAAAGAGCAGCAAAAATGGGTCACAAAGATGTTGGGTTATGACTTTGAAATCATATCCAAAAAACGGAAGCAAAATGTTGTAGTAGATGCACTCTCAAGAAAGGATGAGGATGTCGAAGAATTGCTTTGCGCCATTTTTATTATCCAACCAGATTGGATAAAAAAAGCAAGGGATGAATTGAAGAATGACTAAGAAGTGTGGGAACTCATTCAAAATTTACAACAAGATCCCAGTACATATGATACATTTAGCTAGAAAAATGATTCATTATGGTACAAATATTGTTTATACCTATGTAATAATTCCAAACTCAAACAAAAGATTCTTATGGAATTTCACACTTCTCCCTTAGGAGGGTAATAGAAATTTTTAAAAACTTACCATAGGGTTAAGAAATAATTATTTTGGGATGGCCTTAAATCGGATATTCAAAAGTTTGTGGTGAAATCTTTGGTTTTCCAACAAAATAAAGTTGAAACAATTAAGACCCCAGGTCTATTACAACCTTTATCCATACCAAGCCAACATTGGGAGGAGGTTTCAATGGATTTTATCATAGGTTTACCCAAGTCTGAAGGAAAGAGTGTCATCATGGTGGTAGTTAGCAGACTTACCAAGTATGCACACTTTTGTGCATTATTTCATCCATTTAAATCCGGTACAGTTTCTTCTATATTTATGAAATCAATTCAAAAGCTATATGGAAACCCAAATATTATTGTAAGTGACAGAGATCCCATTTTCACTAGAAATTTTTGGACAGAATTATTTTCTTTCCTTGGTACTCATTTAGCTCATATCTCATCTTATCATCCTCAATCTGATGGGCAAACTAAGATAGTAAACAAATGTTTATAAGGATATCTTCGTTGCTTTTTCTTTGATAAATAGACACAATGGGTCAAATGGTTGCCTCTAACTGAATGATCGTATAACACTTCCTTCCATACTGCAATAAAAATGACCCCCTTTATGGCACTTTATGGATATCATCGACCATTCATCACATCATATTTAAGAGAAAATTCTAAGGATCAAGCAGTGGAATATCACATTTGTTAATATAGGTTGTCATTGATGTCAATATGGCATTAATCCATATGTAAATATTCTTGAGATGTTTGGTTCCAGATGATGATGTCAAGACTCTTGTTTGATAATAATACCATGAATGAAGATGTCAATCCACTAAGAAGAAGACTTGTCCTAGATACCTATTTTTCATAATGTCCTAGATGTCCTTGAACTAACCATGAAGACACTATAACCTCTTGTATCCTTGCTTTTGATGAAGAAGCCCTAGAAATCATGATGATGTCCTTACTCTTGATGAAGAAGTCCTTCTTATTGATGCTCATAGTGACTCTTGATGTAGAATCTCTCCTTGTGATGATCTAATGACATATGGATAATAACATATCACTGCACTAATATACGATGATTTTCTTGGATGTGTGATGCTACACTATCATGATGACACTATGATCCTATGACAAAGCCATGAAAACCATGTTGTCCCAAACAATGGAGAAGCCCTAATGACCTTGTTGTTCTACACTAAAAATTTCAAGAGTAGTCACAAAGAAAATTTATTTTTGAGACCTTGGAGGCATCTTTCCACAATGAGTCCTACACCATCTTAAAGAGGATTCTTTCCTCTTTCTAACGAGCCCTTACTTGCCCTCAAAATCCTAGCAGTTGAAGAGAAATTTAATTTTGAAGTTATATGTATTTAACTTAATTTCTAGCCGGCCCATGATCACTACTTAAGTCGACCTAACTCCTAAGACGTGTCGTTTTGTTCAAGTTGTTAAACACACACATGGCAGCAAGAGTATGAAAGATAAAACATGAGAGTCCATTTATTATTAACAAATGATATACATTTATAGTACATGGTGTGACCCTTGGATTCATATTCCAAGTGGTCTCTTGGACTCTTTTGGTTGCTCAGTTTCCACACTAACCCTTAGAGGATTAGGTGTCCAACTTTCCCCCCCTTAATTTGAAGGGTTATGTATGAGTCCAAGAAGGTTGTAATACAAAATGTGAAAAAATGTATGCAACACTAGGCTGAAATGTTCTCTCTAAAATGTTGGTATAAAGGGTGGTGGTTTAAGGATGACCACCAACATTGGAATGCTTAGTGCAATTCCTAGAACTCTTCCAAGTCTAGCATGAAGCTGAAGTCTTCTGCTAGAGGAAGTGCTCATATTGTTTTGAAGAGGGAAACCTTCAACCAATAAAGGGAGGTCTCACCTCACTTAAAAGGGAGAAATTCAACCTGAAAAGAGAAGTCTCAACCTGTGATGACAAACAACTCTGGAATGCTTTGATACCATGTTAAACACACACATGGTAGCAAGAGTAAGAAAGATAAAACATGAGAGTACATTTATTATTAAAAAATGATATACATTTATAGTACATGGTGTGACCCTTGGATTCATATTCCAAGTGGTCTCTTGGACTCTTTTGGCTGTTCAGCTTCCACATTAACCCTTAGAGGATTAGGTGTCCAACATTCCCCCCCTTACTCCGAAGGGTTATGTATGAGTCCAAGAAGAGAGCTGTAATACAAAATGTGCAAAAATTTATGGCAACGCTAGGCTGAAATGTGCTCTCCAAAATGTTGGTATAAAGGGCGGTGGTTTAAGGATGACCACCAACACTAGAATGCTTAGTGCAATTCCTAGAACTCTTCCAAGTTTGGCATGAAGCTGAAGTCTTTTGCTAGAAGAAGTGCTCCTATTGTTTTGAAGAGGGAGACCCTGAACCAATAAAGGGAGGTCTCACCCCGCATAAAAGGGAGAACTTCAACCTGAAAAAGGAAGTCTCAACCTGTGATGGTTTAAGGATGACCAACAACTCTGGAATGCTTAAGGCAATTCCAGGAACTCTTCCGAAACTAGCAAGAAGCTAAAGTCTTCTTCTAGAGGAAGTGTCCCCAATTCTATTGTTGGAACTCTTTAGAAACTGGCAAGAAGCTGAAGTCTTCTACTAGAGGAATTGTCCCCAATTCTATTCCTGGAACTCTTCCAAAACTAGCAAGAAGATGAAATCTTCTGCTAGAGGAAGTGTCCCAAATTACCAACTGAAGGAATGCTCAGAGGCATCTTTGTCTCTGGCTACAACTCTGAATTTGGTATTGTAGGTTGTGGCTCAGGCTCGCTTGATATGGCTTTGAAGCTTGTATATGACCATCATTCTCCCCCCCCCCTATTAGATACAAGGTGAGATGATGGAGAAAACTCAACTGCAAGACTATTCAATACTCTAGAACAAGTTCGGACATATGACTGAAATATCTTCTTGGTTGTTGATGCCCATTACAAGAAGCGATCCATCCAAGATGAATCTTTGTCCTTACATGAGGTTTGTTTCTAAAGAATCTATTTGAAGAATGACTGGTTTTATGATGGTGCTTACATGGATGAATATAAAAACAATGATCTTTCATATGGCAAACTCGATCACAGTGTTGGCATTTCACAATCTGTTGTTGTTGTTGTTGTTGTTGTTGCTGTGGAGGAGGGGTAGAATCTGGAACAGCTGAAGGTGAACTGTCATGAAGTAACCCAACACTCTGAAACTGGATGGGCTTTGAGTAATCTGGAATATGAAAGGACACATCCTTGTCATATCCAAGACCAATTATGTGCTTGTTGTGGACAAGTTGTTCCCAAGGCCTAATGATGGGCTTAGGAAGTGCAAAGTGAACTTCTGCATCTGCATGTAAGTTTGTTGCTTTATTGGGCACTGGATCTTAATGAACTTCAAAAATATTGACTTGTTTTTGATGGGATTTTATCTAAATGTTCTAAACATAATGTTGCTTATGATGTTGTAGCTCTTCTTGTTGAAACTGAGATTCAAATTGCAAAAACTTGATCTTTTCTTGTGTAACATGCAGGCAGGTCTAAATGTCATAGAGAGTGTCTTTACTGATTTTCACTGTGTTGTTAGTAGTTGACATGATTAGACTTCTCAATAACTCTAATGATCGATGAATTTTTGTCATTATTTAAACAACTCAAGTCAACAAATGATCACAAATGTACTGGTAAAGGAAAATAACTAAAAATGCAATATTCTTCAAAATTAAATGTGATCAATGATAAATATTGTCTTTGAAAAATGATTCTCCTTTGTGTGTTGCTATCAAATAAATTTCTTCTGCTCTATTCGAACAAACAACAAGTTCATTGGAAGAGTTCAAGATCACAATCTACTATGATTTTAAAAATACCCAAATCCCAACGTATATATCCTTCCATAATTAATGTCACATGATATTCTTCTAGTACACACAAAATTATTTGACAAGACTTGAAAGAATTTGCAAGATTCCCTGGGTATTTGGAGAGAGTTTCACCATGGTAAAAGCGAATGGACACAAGGTGGCCCAAAAAATCAAGACCGGTAGGTTGTAATACCTTAATCTTTTCCAACAATCCAATCCACTTTCACTAAAAAACTATATCAAACTAGCATACATACTGATGTAAAACACCTCATGTTCAATGCATATTGTTGCACAATCAAAATTATAACATATAGCCATTGGAGCAAGATGCCTAACAAAATGACAACGCAGTTTTTGACAACCCCGTGAGAAAGTATGGCGTTATCGACATCGATGCGCTGAGGGCCTCCATCAGGCCTGACATAGGTTTGGTATCTGTCATGAATTTCTTTAGGATTGAAATAGGTCACTGAAAACAATGATGGATAGAAAATTAATACCCATTATTTCATAGTTCTCAAGCATGTTTCCATTGATGAGGTGGCTACATAGAATCTCTTTATAGCGACATTGTTCAAGTCGACGCAATTGCAGTGCTGGTTGAATACTACGGCTAGAGAAACGTCATGGCCATCTATGCTAACAATGATGTCTACGCTAACAATGATTATGGCACCGACATGATACCCTTCTTGACTGATTCTCTTAGTAATGTGGGATGCAAAATTACTTACAAATTTTCCATTCCAGCGAAAGAAAATAGAAGTGCTACAAGAGTGAATCTTTCCAAGCTGAAGGACATGTAGATCACTAGAGTTTTCGTTGTTCACATCACTTTTGATCTGGGCAGCCTTTTCTTCTCAAAAGCTCAGAGGATGGGGATGATGAACAATAGTGAATATGCATTGGATCTCACTGCCTTATTCCATTCCTACCATTTGAAGACTAGTAGTTTTCTCAAACTTCCTCTATGTGTCTGAATGCACATCTAATGGTTATAATAAAGTGGGAAACTTTCTTTCCCTCCGAGTGAGCTGCGAGGTTCGAAAGCAGTGATTGCTTTCTTTTCTCTCTATTGTATTTCGTTGGAATATCTTCTTTGCATTTTCCATTCATCTATCTTCCTTTTTATGAGAGAAGCATAGTAGCAAAGGAGGTATTTCGGTGGTTGTGGTATGGATGCAATTAGGCAATAGAAATGGCATCGGCAGTTAATATAGGGATGATGGATGGCACGAGCTTCTAGTATGGATCAATTCTGGCCTGCAGCTCAATCTCTCCAAAATATAGGAGGTTGCATCAGGAGTTGTTCAATGCATCGGAGGAGTCCTGTGGATTTCAAAGGATAAAGAAACGGCGTCCAAAAATGGAGACCTACAGATTTCAAAGGTTAGGGGAATGGCAGATAGAGTTACACCAATTCTGACAGGTTATAATATAAGAGGCATTTTGAATCAACTCGGCTCCAAGAAATCTAAGAGAACAGGGATTTTCTCCTGTGGATTCAAGCAGCGCTGCAATTCTTCCAATAATTGTTGTAAATCTAATAAGATTGGAGTCAGTCAAATCAGTGATGGAATATTGTTGGATACATTTAGGAAGAGTTAATAGTGTAAAATGAACCTATTTCTAACAAGGAATCATTCTACATTCACTGTCGTAAGATAGCTGACAAAATGAGTGGCATCAATTTTTTTTTTTCATCCCATTCTTGACACCAATACACAAAATGGATGTAACGGTTCCTTAAATGGGTAATGGTGATAGCGTACAACAAGAATAGTAATGATAGTTCAGACAACCAGGAAGGCCATAGGAACACAAAGTGCTTAGGAGCATTAGGTATGCATGGAACGTTACAGGTAACGAAGACCAATACAGTGCTATTCAAGGCAGCTGCGTAGGGAATAACAACATGCCATTTTTTTTCTTTTCTACCTAAGGCATAAACTGTGAGGAAGAAAACTACACAAGCCACACATCATGGCTCTGATACCATGTTAAACACGCATATGGCAGCAAGAGTATGAAGGATAAAATGTGAGAGTACATTTATTATTAACAAATGATATACATTTATAGTACATGGTGTGACCGTTGGATTCATATTCCAAGTGGTCTCTTAGACTCTTTTGGTTGTTGAGCTTCAACACTAACCCTTAGAGGATCAGGTGTCCAACATAAGTGATGAAAACCACTATAAATATAGATTTCATACATCATTTCTTACACATAATTTTTGTTTATTCTTACAAAAAAAAGGATAATTATTCACAGCTTGTGAACATTACAGGAGGGAGATAAAAGGAGGCAAACCAGAATTGTTTTGGGCATGACTTTAGATAGTCGATTCATTGTAGTAGCTTTGTGATGGAAGCACATTAGCATAACAGTTTGGATTCCTGAAATAACAAATTAATTATAGATTTCAAACCAAAACAAGAACAATAATCTCAAATTGATTGGGTTACAGGACTGTGGGAGCTTTGGACCCTCTAAACAGTACCTCAGCCATTGTTATAAGCTCTGTACTTTTCAATTTGTGGTGCTGCTAAGCCCAGACCTATAGCATTTGAGAGGCTTAGAAATTTGTAGAAGGATTGTGCCTTAAACGGTGGCTCAAACTAGGTTCATTAAATGAAAACTCAGACCTCCAAGTACCTAGGCATGTAGATATAACTGTGGAGACACGTAGTCTATTCTTCTATGGTATTGTGGTCCAATGGAGGAATAGTGGAATGTGGAATTGTGGACTAGCTAAACAATAGAGGGACACTCAGACTATGGAGCAGTTACACTCCTATTTCTTGGTGGCATAATCTCAGAAGGCATGCATGGAAAAGATTCCAGACTATGTGACAAATTTCCTTCTCCTTTTTGGACAATAGATTAAGAATGTCACAGTAAGGTATATGGTTCAGGTTGTTTCAAGCTTCATTGGAAACAATACATTCAAGGTAACTTTCAGGACACTGAAGGATTTAGAGCTCATTTTTGAGTAATGTATTGGAACCATTTCTTGGACTAGCACTAGTTTGAAGGCAATTTGATAACAACAGTTCTTGTTGAACTATTATAAGCCTCCTTGTTGAAGCAATATTTCGAAGATTTGATTGAAGGCCTCATTGAAGAGCATGATTCATGAGACATCATGAGGTGACTTGAAGATCTTGTTTAGGTACCATGAATAACTATAGAGACACCTTCATGTGAAGACAAGGTTTTCATTGATGAAGTAATTTTGAGGAGACACTGCTAAAGATTAACAGGGCTCATTGAAGAAGACATAGGGAGCTGTGAAGTATAATCAAACATATCTAGACAAAGTATGAGAGTGGGTTGGAGCCCAGAGGGTTGGTGCCCAGAGGTTGGAGCCTCGAACAACAAGCTTGGTTCCTTAGAGAATAGGGTTGGAGCCCTAGAGGATCGAAGTCCTCAAGAATCCATGTTAGTGCCTAAAGAAGATAAAGGATTGGAGTCCTTGGGATTGGTGCCCCAAAACAGATAGGGTTGGAGCCCTAGAGGATCTGAGTCCTCAAGAAACTAGGTAGGTGCCTAAAGCAGATATAGGATTGGAGTCTTTGAGGTTGGTGCCTCGAAATTAACAAGGTTGGAGCATTGGAAGACCAAGTCAGTACTTGGAAAATACAGGTTGGAGCCTGGAAGATTGAGGATTGGTGTCCTTGGAGTTGGTGCTCCTAAACTCAAGGTTGGTGCTTTGGATAAGATAGGATCAAAGCCCTAGAGGTTGGAGCCTCACTAAAGTCCAATTAGGTGCTTGGCACATCCCAGGTTGGAGCTTGGGTGTCTTCATCAAGGGTTGGAGCCCTACCCATATTGTACTTGATTCTTTATAAAGATTATATTAATAAAAGTGTTTACTTCTATTGTTCATTTTTGTGTTCTAAATATAGGTGATCTCACTGGTAAAAGTAAAAATTGAAAATAAATACTGATTCACCCCCCTTTCAGTATTTCCAACAAATGGTATTAGAGCCAATACCTTCAATCTAAGCCTAACAGCTTGAAGATTGATCATTAGAACACAAATGGTGAGGGCAAGAAAGAAAGTTTCCAATCCTCCTAAAGATGCGTCTCCCTCAAACACCGAAATCGAAGTCAATCAATTTGTGAAGGCTCCATTGTTCAATGGAAACTTTGATATATGAGAGGAAAGAATGAGGAATTTCTTAAAGATTCAAGGCATTGAAGTTTGGAAATCGTTGATTGTTGATAGCATGATGGATGGAGAATCTAAAGAACATAATACAAGAGCAATGAAAGCAATCTTGAATGGGATACCTGATTCTATGAAGGCCAATTTTGAAAAATGCTCGTCAGTAAAAGGCATATGGGATGAACTTCATAAGCTTCACTCAAAAGGAGCATTGACAATGATCTCTAGTCAAGAAAATGATGGAAAACAAGAAGCAAAATCCAAAGCCCATCAGGGAAGAAGACGATAAGATTGATGACATCAAGGCTAAAGAAGACCTAGAAGATGAAGAGAATGAAAAAGACTTTGAAGAATATCTCCTCACTAAACTTATGGCTGCCATGGAAGAGATTATCAATTTGAAAAAGGAAAACGAGGAACTTAAGAAGAAAGAACTAGCTAGTGACCAAGACCAAACAAGGAAGGAATTTGACCTTGTCAAGCTTCAAGTACTAAAAAGAGACCAAGAGCTCACCAAGCTTAAGGAGGAATTTCATCAAAACAAAAGAAAGCATCATGAATAAGTCATATCCATGGAAAATCAATTGAATAAGGCAAAGAAACAAGAAGATACCTAGTCAAGTTAGCTTGAACAAAGGCATAAGAACTTGAACAAACTTGAAGAGATTGGTCAGTACAAGGTAGAGGTCTCCTCTGCCAAATCTCAACTAGAAGAAGCAAGAAAGTTAGCACAAGGAAATGAGAAGACAGCGAAATCACTGGTAACCATAGGAGGATAGGTTGATGAAGTAGAAAAGGAGAGAAACACCATGATATACCAACTAAAAGAAAAGGATGAAGATATCTTCAAACTAAAATCTAGCATTAACCTTCTCAAGGCCCAAACATGTTAAGTAACAAGGATCAAGGAAGAAATAGAGAGCATACTAGCTAAGGAAAATGAAGAAATTTTCAAAATGAAATTAGATATCATCTCCCTTAAAATAGAAGCAAATGAAGCTACTCGTATCAAGGAAGAAACTGACAAACAACTTGCTAAGAAGAATAATGATTGTGAAAGATTGGAAGAAGAGATTGTCTCCCTCAGGAAAAAGGTTGAAGGGACGGACAAAATCTTGAAGAGCTCTCAAGCCTTGGATGACATGCTTAGCCATCAAAGATCTCCATTTGATAAATCAAGTCTTGGCTATGAAGGTGAATCCTCAAGCAAGGGTCTACATACTTCAAACAACAAGGACATGAGGAAGCTTGATAGAAATAATAATTCACCTAGTTCCAACAAAGGCAAGGAGAAGAGTCAAGGCAACAATGGAAGAAATCTCGCTCCAAGAAGACTTGTAGATGATGTCAAGAATACAAAAGGCGATGAATATTATCAAAGAATCCCAAGGTAGAAATGCTTCAAAAGTACATGAAGGAAATCTCCATCTCCCAGGTACCAAAGTTTATTTCTTGGTTATTTTTATTCTTTTACAAACTTTGGACACATGGAAAAATATTGTAGGGCTTATAATGATCCTCATCAATCTTCGAGAAGTAATTTCACCAGAAGAAGCCATGAAATCTTACTCATGAACAACATAGAATGCTTCAAGTGTCATAACATTGGTCATATGGCACATAATTGTAACTTGATTTGAGCACCTACTCAAACTAGAACTAATCCAGATAAGAAAGTTACACAAGTATGGAGAAGGAAGAAAATACAATCTGAAATTCCCTTGAACTCTCCAGCCAACAACACATGTTGTTGAACTAATCTTCAACAATCTAAGGATTTTATGGGAAGACTCTACCAAAAGGAAGATCATTCATAAAGTTAGGGGGAGCGTATGATGATTAATGATTCTTGTAAAATCTATTCGTGAATGGGCCCTATGAATCCTTGATGAGCCACATGGACAATCATCCTTTGATAGATTGCCTCTCGGGAGCAATTCCAATGAAGAACATGATCCCTTATTCATCCATGAACTATTATTGAAGATCTCTTACACCTGATCACTAAGCAGATAATATTTCATGAGCTACAGGAGGTCGTACAGACATGGGGAGTTGGTTCATCACATGAAGGAATGTAAACACATCTATGATGGACCACATTTCCAAAAATAAGAGCACCATGACAGGGGGAGTAACATACACATGAAGATCTACTATTCATGAAGAAGAGAAGAAACATGGAAAAGGCAGTACTTGCGCACCCCATTTGCCATTGATGTCAAAGAGGGAGAGAATGTTGGAAGCACAAGAATATTGCCATCAATGACAAAGGGAAAGATTGTTAATCTAGGTTGCCATTGATTTCAACATGGCATTGATCTAGATGTTAATATTATTGAGATGTCTGGTTCCATATGATGATGTCAAGACTCTTGTTTGACAAGGATACCATGTGATCGAAAAATGGGGCTCTTAGGCTTCTTGTCTAACTTACAAGAACCTCTCCCATTTCCAAAGCTTCTAATTTTCCCAAGTCTTAATGATTAACCAGTGTGGAAATAAGAAATGCTGGAAAATATGGGTGTATGCTTGTATTTGTTTTCAGCTGATTATTTACTTTAAAATCTGTTGTTTGTGTTGATATGGGAAGGTACTTAAACTGATATACAAATGCATATAGCAATAGTTAGAGCAGCAGTGAAAAAAACACATAAGGCAACAGTATAATATGGAGTTCACCCTGATTTCTTGGGCTACATCTCCTTGTGCTCAATCAACTCGATTAGGCTCTTTGGGATTATGGCTTCAATTCTTCTACAAGTTCTACACTTAACTCCAATGTTATATAGGAACATTAGGCTCAGAACACCATCCTATCCCTTGGATCTTGGAGCTCTTCAGCTTTCTAGCTCTGGCTCTTGGCTTTGGCTCTCTTGCTCTGGCTGTGGCTCTGAATCTATCTCTGGCTCTGTGGTTCTGACTCTGGTTTTGGCTCTCAACTCTCACTTCTGGAGCTCGCTCTGGGTCTTGGCTCTGGCTGTGGCTCTTACTCTAGTTGTGGCTCTAACTCTAGCTCTAGCTTGGTGGCTCAAGCTCTGGTTTTGGCTCTCAACTCTAGTTGTGGATCTTGCTCTGGCAGTGGCTCTGACTCAGGCTTTGGCTCGGTGGCTCAGGCTCTGGTTCTGGCTCTCAACTTTGGCTTCTCTAAGCTCTTTCACTCGGCCTTTTCATGCCTCTGTGAGTCGCTCGACCTCTAAGCAACTCCAACAACAATATGCTGCTGTCAATTGAGCTCTCTGGATTTTCACTCAACCTCCAAGTGACTCCCCAAACTCTCTATGCATTCATCTTTTTCTTCGCTATTTTCCCTCCAATATTTGGTGGCTCTACCTATTACAGTGAGCTCGTCTCTGGTTTTTCTGCCTCAATGTCTGCTTACTGCTTCCTAGGCTGCTCTCTTTTTCTCCCCTTTTACTCTCTGTCTATTCATGGCTTAATGGCAATTCGTATCATGAATGTTTGCTTCCCCTCCCAGCTCTTTAGATCGTCTGCCTCTGTCCGCTGGAATTCCATGCTCCACGTCATCATCACTGTAACGCTTCACAGAGAGGTGGCCACTTGTCTCCTTATGAGCTGAGCCAACTCTTCCTCAAACGGTTTGTTACTTCGATTACTCTGTGAAATTATTCATCCACCAACTCGGTGGTCCAATTGGACTTCAACCTTTATGTGCCGAAGCTTATTTTCTCCATCGAATCCGATTTCCCATCAGGCGTAATCTCCGTTGTTAGATCTAGGGCCTCCAGGTCCGCTCGTTATTTCTCTTATCGTGCGGTTGAGAGCGATTTTATCTCTCATCTGTCGGACATGCATCAATCAACGTATGGAATCGCTCGTTCTCCTGACAAACCTGCTTACCACCCAAAATTCCTTTGATATTCCACCAGTTTTTCAGCGAAGGACCCGCCTTCGGTTTTAGCACTTTTCCCATGGTTTCTTGGCTTTCCTTGTGATCGAGCACTCAGGGCTTTACCATTTCGAGGGGTTTTGCCCAGCAAGCGCTAGTCATGCATCAGAAATAGCCTCTGTTTTCTAGATTGAACCTCCTAACTGCCATTTTTACACCATGCACAGTTCCCATGGGCCAACAGTCAATACGCTTTGACCGAAGGTCCTCGTTGCTCGATGCTAGCTACAAATTGTCATTGTTCAGAGGTTATTTCTAATAGGCTTTGACATCCATAAGACTTTAAACTTTGGTATGAGCTTTTATAGAGTTCGAGTAGCTTTAAGAGAGTTTAAGGATCCAAATTCAGATCACATCTTCCCACTAAAAGAACTTTTGTTCCACCAAAATATTGATATACTGATTTAAGTAGTAAATGAGAGTAACAACACCCTCTTTTTTCAGCCTCCCTACACTTTCCTGAGGCAAATTCCTGAAAACAGTCGGAAAAGACCTTCAAAACAGGCATACAAATCAGTCTCAAATAGTTTTGAAAAGAAGAGATACTCTTATATGCGCATACTTATATTCACCATATAAAGGAAGTTGCATAGTGCCTATGAGCCAAAATCTTTAACAACTTCCCTTCTTGGATGGGTTGGTCGTTTTGGGAAGAACTGTTTTCCTCCTTGAATTCATGCAAAACTTTTGCTATGAAGTTTACATATGGTAGTTTAAACTAATTTTCCTTGATCCTTGATTGAAGGTGGCTCAAACAAATGTGAAGTACATTTTCTCTAGAAAACTTTCATTTGTACCTATTTGAAAAGCTGCCAACAACAATTGTTAACAAAAGTAGGCATACAGACAACAATTGCATGGACTAACTCCTTCTTCAACAAAGAAATAGATTTCACATCTTGTGAACCCTTCCATGTCTTATATCTGCATACAAATGATTGACTAGATAACAAGCCAATAAAACGTGCCTTTACAACAAATGACCCTACAAGTCAAGCATGTAGGAAAAAGACCTTTAGGACTCTTTTCCAAAAGATGAAACACTTCATCCTTATCTCCATTTTAGATACCAAGTTAACGTCTCCCAAGCCAACATCACATGCATCTCATGTTCATGCACGCATTCCATCTATCAACTTTCGCTTAAGTACATTGTACTTCTGAAGCTGAAATGAACATACTGTTGCAGCAATAAAGTGAGTTTCCTACTCAAATTCTTTCTATCTACCATTTGTGCTACCGGGAATAGTGTCCACTCGGATGCTTCTATTCCCACTAAGATGGGTGGCTATCGTAGAAACAAACAAGGAAAGTCTACTATTGTTTTCTTTTATGAAAATAGACAAGAGGAGAACCAAGAAGACTGACCTTAGTCTTGCACTTGATTTCCTCTCCTTCTTGATAGAGCTTCACCACTTCCCTTTCGTCTGCCCAGCTTCAAAAAGAACCTATCAAATCACAGCAACATACTACTATCGAAGAAACAAAGATCTATGTTCATAAATAACATAGGACCAGATGTGTGTTAACCATATAAATGCATATATAAACAAGTACACAAGAATATGGAAGAAAACTAGAGTAGCTTTATTAAGATGAAAAGTAGTAAGAGGATTACAACCATATGTTCTGACCCAGCATCATCCTCCAGCTAGGAAGCCCTTCTTCACCTCAAGCAAAGCTTATATCACCCAACACTATGAATGTACACCAGAAAACCAACAACACTTCTCTATAAGATACAAAATTCCAGCCCCTGGATCTCTGTGATGAGGGA
>APFE030765130.1:44334-65630 GCA_000404065.3 Pinus taeda
CTGGGAAGGTGATATGCATTGCACCCTCTACATTGAGCTTTCAGTATGGTCCAGTTTTGACCATTTATGAGCAGTTTTCAGTGGAGAACTTCTGGGAGATGATGTAATCAGCTGATCTTGTTCCTTTAGGCAGTGAAGAAACACTTTTAGGGACTTAGGAGCCCTTAGTTTATGGACATTTATGATTGGGGTTGAAGTGCCCAAAAATGTCTATAACAATTTGGCAATATCCCACAACTTGCACTCATTCCACAAAGAAATGCAAACATATGCATCACTAGACATGCCGCCCTAATTGCATAAGAATTCTAACCATTTTTTACCAATCCATTTCAAAGGTCCCTCCTTTGTTTTCACATCAACATCAACATGTGAATCATCCTGAACCACATCAACCACGGAATCTTTATTTCCATCACTTCCATTTTCTTTTTCCACCTTCTTCTTCAGCTTTGGTAGAAGCAATGCTGGATTCAAAGTCCAACACCTTTCAACAAGATGCCCTTGCTTATGGTAGTAAGTGCAACACACATACATCATCTCCCAGAAGTTCTCCATGAAAAACTGCTCATAACTAGTTAAAACTGGACCATCTCACCTGGTCCATGGTCAAAGTGCGATGCATCCCACCTAATGCACACGGGGGGTGCAATGCATACTAAAAATCCCTTCTATGGGGTGCAATGGGAAAGAGTAGACAAATGGCAGAGACAGCTTGCAAGGTGGATGATCATGGAATCTTCCAGAAACTTCTCCTATGACACTTGCCCCTCTGAATTCGCCCAGGGATGAGTAAGAGATCATGAAATCTCCAAGTGGAATTTAGAACTATCAGATAAATGACACTAATAAAAAACCCAGAAGCTGACTCACCCACCTGCAAACATCTATATATGGATCCCTCATCCTAGAGATCCAGAGGCTGGAATTTTGCATCTTGTAAGGAAGTGTTGTTGGTTTCTTTGTGGAACATCATAGTGTTGGGTGATCTAGCTTTTCATGAGGTGAAGAAGGGATTTCATGCTAGGAGGATGGCACTGGGTTAGATCAATGGGTTGTAATCCTCTCTTCTACTATTTCTATCAATAAAGCTATTTGAGTTTTCCTCCATATTCTTGTATGTCGTCAAATATTTAATTGATATATGCATTTGTATGGTCAATATATATCTGATCCTATATTTTTTATTATTGTAGATCTATATGCTTTGATGGTATTACGCTGCTTTGACTCTACAGGTGTTCTTTGAAGTGGGACAAGCGAGGAAGGAGCAGCAAAGATTTGTCAAAGGGGAGAGGAAACAAGCAAGGAGCCAAGCAGAAGACTGAGGTTGGTACTCTCTACTTCTCTCTCATCTACTTCTCATAAAGGAAAACACAGGTAACTTTAGTTTTTTTATTTATAAGATAGCTACTCATCTTAGTGGGACTAGCAGCTCTGAATGGACACTAGTTTTCCTGATAACAAGGAGGAATTTGAGGACTCACTTGTAGAAGTTGTCATTATTCAAATGAACAAAATAACTTCAAACAAGATTATTAAAGAGCTTACTCAAGCAACCTTTTGCAACAAACCTCTTGTGCTTCAAGGATTGCCTTGAGGTCCTTTGGGATAGAAGAATGCCCTCAATAGCTTTCCCTTCACCTCTGCAAACTCAAGCAATAGTTAGTCTGCAACCAAGCATACAATCAAGGAGGAAATCAATTCTTGGCTGTCAAAACATCTTTCAGACAAGCAATCTTTGCCCTGTCAATCAAGCATTCTATTAAAACCTTCTTTGAAGGTGGGGTTAATCAATATTAAGCTCTGATACCACCTGATCTGAAAATGGGGCTCTTAGGCTTCTTGTCTAACCTACAAGAACCTCTCCCACTTCCAAAGCTTCTAATTTTACCAATTCTTAATGATTAACCAATGCAGAAATAAGAAATGTTGGAAAATGTGGGTGTATGCTTGTATTTGTTTTTAGCTGGTTATTTACTTTAAAATCTGTTGTTTGTGCTGATATGGGAAGGCACTTAAACTGATACACAAATGCATATAACAGTAGTTAGAGCAGCAGTGAAAACAAACACATAAGGCAACTGTATAATATGGAGTTCACCCGGATATCTTGGGCTATGTCTCCTTGAGCTATAATCAACTCGATTAGGCTCTCTGGGATTATGGCTTCAATTCTTCTACAAGTGCTACACTTAACTCCAATGTTTTATACAGGAACATTGGGCTCAAAAAACCATCTTATCCTTTGGCTCTTGGAGCTCTTCAGCTTTCTAGATCTGGCTCTTGGCTTTGGCTTTGGCTCTTGCTTTGGCTATGGCTCTGACTCTGGCTCTGGCTTTGTGGCTCTGGCTCTGGTTTTGGCTCTCAGCTCTCACTTCTAGCACTCGCTCTGGATCTTGGCTCTGGCTGTGGCTCTTACTCTGGCTGTGGCTCTAACTCTGGCTGTGGCTTGGTAGCTCAGGCTCTGATTCTAGCTCTCAGCTCTGGTTGTGGCTCTTGCTCTAGCTGTGGATTTGACTCTAGCTCTGGCTCAGTGGCTCGGGCTCTGGTTCTGGCTCTTAGCTCTGGCTTCTCTAAGCTCTTTCACTCGACCTCTTAATGCCTTTGTGAGTCGCTCAACCTCCAAGCAACTCAAACAACAATATGCTACTGTCAATTGAGCTCTCTGGATTTTCACTCGACCTTCGAGTGACTCCCCAGACTCTCTGCACATTCAGCATTTTCTTCGTTGTTCGCCCTCCAATCTCTGGTGGCTTTGCCTATTACAGTGAGCTTGGCTCTGGTTTTTCCACCTCCAGATCTGCTTACTACTTCCTAGGCTACTCTCTTTTTCTCCCCTCTTACTCTCTCTCTATTCATGGCTTAATGCCAATCCATCTCATGATTGTTCGCTTCCTCTCTTGGCTCTTCAAATCACCTGCCTTTGTCCACTGGAATTCCCTGCTCCACGTCATCATCATTGTAATGCTTCATAGAGAGGTGGCCACTTGTCTCCTTACGAGCTGAGCCATCTCTTCCTCAAATGGTTTGTTACTTCAGTTACTCTGTGAAATGATTCATCTACCAACTCAGCTGTCCAATCGGACTTTAACCTTTATGGGTCGAATCTTATTTTCTCCATCAAATCCAATTTCCCATCAGATGCAATCTCCGTCGTTAGATCTAGGGTTTCCAAAACTGATGGTTATCACTCTTATCGCGTGGTTGACATGCTCAGATGTTAGCCCATGATGAGAGTGGTTTTCTCTCTCATCCGCCGGACATGCGTCAATCAACGTATGGAATTGCTCGTTCTCCTGACAAACCCACTTACCACCCGAAATGCCTCCGATGTTCTGCTGGTTTTGGAGCGCGAGACCCGCCTTCATTTTTAGCTCTTTTCCACAGTTTCTTGGCTTTCCTTGTGACCAAGCACTCGGGGCTTTACCATTTCGAGAAGCTTTTCCCAGCGATGCATGAAATGCGCATCAGAAACAGCCTCTGTTTTCTGGATTGAGCCTCCTAACTTCCATTTTTGTGTCATGCATAGTCCCCATGGGCCAACGGTCAATACGCTTTGACCGAAGGTCCTCATTTCTAAGTGCTAGCTGCAGATTGTCACTGTTTAGAGGTTATTTCTGATAGGCTTCGACATCGATAAGACTTTAAACTTTGGTATGAGCTTTTACAGAGTTCGAGTAGCTTTAAGAGAGTTTAAGGATCCAAATTCGAATCACCATGAATGAAGATGTCAAGCCACTAAGAACAAGTCTTGTCCTAGATGCCTATTGTTCATAATTTCCTAGATGTTCTTGAACTAACCATGAAGACACTATAACCTCTTGTATCCTTGCTCTTGATAAAGAAGCCCTCAAAATCATGATGATGTCCTTACTCTTGATGAAGTAGTCCTTCTTATTGGTGCTCATAGTGACTCTTGATGTAGAAGCTCTCCTTGTGATGATCTAATGACATATGGCTAATAACATATCACTGCACTAATATATGATGACTTTGTTGGATGCGTGATGCTACACTATCATGATGACACTATTATCCTATGACAAAGCCATGAAAATCATGTTGTCCCAAACAATGGAGAAGCGCTAATGGCCTTATTTTTCTGCACTAAAAATTTCAAGGGAAGTCACAAAGAAAAATTATTTTGGAGACCTTGGAGGCATCTTTCCACAATGAGTCCTACACCATCTTAAAGAGGACTTTTTCCTCTTTCTAGCGAGCTCTTACTTTCCCTCAAACTCCTAGTAGTTGAAGAGAAATTGATTTTTGAAGTTATATATCTTTAACTTAATTTCTAGCCGACCTATGATCACTACTCAAGTCAGCCTACCTCTTGAGATGTGTCCTTTAGTTCAAATGACAAAAACCACTATAAATATATATTTCAAACATCATTTCTTACACATAATTTTTGGTTATTATTACAAGAAAAATGATAATTGTTCACAGCTTGTGAACATTACAGGAGGAGATAAAAGAAGGAAAATCAAAATTGTTTTGGGCATGACTCTAGATAGCAGATTCATTGTAGTAGCTCTGTGATGGAAACACATTGGCATAACAGTTTGTATTCCTAAAATAACAAATTAATTACAGATTTCGGACGAACAACAATCTCGGTTTGGTTGGGTTGCAGGACTATGGGAGATTCAGACCCTCTAAAAAGTACCTCAACCTTTGTTATAAGCTTTGTACCTTTGAATCTATAATGCTACTAAGCCCAGAACTGTAGCATTTGAGAGGCTTAGATATTTGTAGAAGGATTGTGCCTTAAACAGTAGCTCAAACTAGGTTCATTAAATGGCAACTCAAACCTCTGAGTACCTAGGCATGTTGATATAACTGTGGAGAAACATAGTCTATTCCTCTATGGTATTGCGGTCCAGTGGAGGAATAGTGGAATGTGGAAGTGTGGACTAGATGAACAATAGAGGGACACTCAGACTATGGAGCAGTGACACTCCTATTTCTTGGTGGCATAATCCCAGAAGGCATGCATGCAAAATATTCCAAATTGTGTGACAAATTGCCTTCTCCTTTTTGGACAGTAGGTTAAGATTGCTACAACAAGGTATATGCTTCAGGGTGTTTCAAGCTTCATTGGCAACAATACATTCAAGGTAAATTTTAGGACATTGAAGGATTTGAAGCTCATTTCTGAGTAACGTATTGGAGCCATTTCTTGGAGCAGCACTGGTTTGAAGATAGTTTGATAAGAGCAGTTCTTGTTGAGCTATTATAAGCCTCCTTGTTGAAGCAATATTTTGAAGATTTGATTGAAGGCCTCATTGAAGACCATGATGCATGAGACATCATGAGGTGACTTGAAGATCTTGTTTGGGTACCATGAAGAACTGTGGAGACACCTTCATGTGAAGACAAGGTTGCCATTGATGAAGTAATTTTGAGGAGACATTGCTGAAAATTGACAGGGCTCGTTGAAGAAGACATAGGGAGCCGTGAAGTATAATCAAACACATCTAGACAAAGTACAAGAGTGGGTTAGAGCCTAGAGGGTTGGTGCTTGGAGGTTGGAGCCTTGAAAAATAGGGTTGGTTCCTTGGAGAATAGGGTTGGAGCCCTAGAGGATCGAAGTCCTCAAGAATCCAGGTTGGTGTCTGAAGAAGATAGAGTATTGGAGTCCTTGGGGTTGGTGCCCCAAAACTGATAGGGTTGGAGCCCTCAAGGATAGAAGTCCTTAAGAAACCAAGTCGATGCCTAAAGTAGATATAGGATTGGAGTCCTTGAGGTTAATGCCTCGAAATTGACAAGTTTAGAGCCTTGAAAGTCCAAGTCGGTGCTTGGAAAATACAAGTTGGAGCTTGGAAGATTGAGGATTGGTGTCCTTGGAGTTAGTGCTCCTAAAATCAAGGTTGGTGCCTTTGATAAGATAGGGTCGAAGCCTTAGAGGTTAGAGCCTCACTAAAATTGATGTAGGTGCTTGGCACATCCCAAGTTGGAGCTTGGGTGTCTTCATCAAGGGTTGGAGCCCTACCCATATTGTACTTCATTCTTTATAAAGATTATATTAATAAAAGTGTTTACTTCTATTGTTCATTTTTGTGTTCTAAATATAAGTGATTTAACTGGTAAAAGTAACAATTAAAAGGAAATATTAATTCACGCCCCTCTCATTATTTCCAACAACATCGAGCATCAACAACAAGTTCTCCAAATCTTAAAGGATAACCTCACTTTGTCACAAAATAGAATGAAACAACAGGAAGATCAACATTGCAATGAAAGAAGTTTTGGAGTAGGTGACTGGGTATTCCTATGACTACAACCATATAAACAAATGTCCCTCAATAAAGATAAGAAGGATAATAAATTATCACGAAAGTATTATGGTCCATATAAGGTGTTGCAAAAGATTGGTACTATGGCATACAAATTGGAGCTTCCTGCAGCTTCATGAGTGCACCCATTTTTCCATGTTTCATGTTTAAAGAAGGTTATAGGTGATAAGCTCCCAGTTCAAACAATATTTCCAGAGCTTGATGAGGAAGGAAAAATCATATTGGAACATGAAGCAGTCACAGAAACAAGAACTCGACAGCTATGAAATCGAACAATTTTGAAGTATCTCATCAAGTAGAAGAACTTACCCACTAAGGATTCCACATGGGAGGATGAAATGTTTATACAGAATCATCTAGAACTACTCAAGCATTGAGGAAAACACTTTTTTGAATGAGATTGGCATGTTAGGTCCCTATAACACTAGTGATTCCCCCATTACTATTGTCATTATATCCCTTATTATTATTATTGTGCCCCTATTGTCCCCATATTGTTATTAGTGTACCGCATAGAAGCCAACTATTGTTATTGTTGTGCCCTTATATTATTATTGTTATGTTGAATTTGATCATATTGTGACCCCTTATACTCCTATATATAGAAATGAGGTTTATTCATTTGTATCATCCAAGAATTATTCATTTGTGTAATGTAAAGGAGGTTTCCCCCTCGAAGAGGCTAACTTTCAACTCGTTGATCTATCTTTTCTATATTTTTGTGAGCTAGTTCATAACATAACATAAGGATTGAAGAAGAGGAATGGAACATCTCACTTAGAAACAACATTTTCTGCATCCAAGAAGAATGGTAAGGACAACCAAACTCAGTAATAAAAAATTTGCAGTTGTAAGGATGAAGAAAGGAAGAAGATGAAGAAGAACTTTCAAATAAAGAATTCGCCTACTTGACGTGAAAAATGAGAAAAGGTACAAGAAAAATAAAAGGTAAACTTCCATTAATATGTTTTGACTATGGTGAGGTTGGGAATTTTGCAGCCAAATGTCCTCACAAAAATGAGGCTGCTACAATGGAACGAAAGGTCCTAGGAATTTCAACAAACAAGGCAAGAAGAAATGGTTTAAGAAAAGTTTATTCACCAAAGAAGATAGTTCCTCATCCAAATAAGATAGTGATAATGAATAAGAAATCAATGGAAGAGTATTGTTCATGGCCAAGCACAATAAGCAAGAGGCACTTGACGAAGAAGAAGAAATGATTGAGGTTGAATTTCAAAATGAAGTGATCAAGGTTATCAAAGAGCTCAAAGCCAACAAGAAGCATGTCAACACTCTTGAAGATGAATTGAATACAGAAAGAGAACAAGTCCCCAACCTTAAAATCAAGGTTTGAAGAATACAAGAAAATTGAAGAATATCTCAGGAAAGAATTAAAGGAAAACAACAAGGAAAGAGAAGCATTAGAAGCTAAGATAATTGATCTACTAAAGGAAGTAAAAAATGGAAAAAAAATTCAAAACTACACCAACAGTTCAAAGACTTTGGACAAACTCATCAACAACCAATGATCATACAGTGACATGCCTAGTCTTGGTTACAAAGAAAAAATCGAAAATGAGTCAAGTCCTTCTATGACAACTAAAGAAGATGAATATGCAAAATCTACCAAGCAAGTAGATCTCCTAGCTAGATCAAGAGATCAAGATTCGCAGGAAGAACCTTGGAAGACAATTCCTTGAAGAAGATTTCCTCCCAGGTAGCAACCTATCTTTTATGGTCATTGTTATTCATGTGGAAGGTTTGGACATAGAGTTGTTAAATGTTGCGTGTATGTTTGGAATGAATATAATTCCAGGAGATCCTTCAGAGATGGATATTCCAAAACTTAGCATAATATCAGCAAATTTTATCATTTGAGAGATGATTTCGAATGTTACAAATGTAACAATTTTGGACATATGGATAGGGATTGTGAAGTTCTAGACAGGTACAACATTTATCGGCAAAACCCTAGAAGAAAATTTGCAAGATCACAAGGTAGACACCAAATGGAATCTCATATGAATAACATCGAATGTTACAAATGTCATAACTGTGGGCACATAGCTCGTAACTACAGGTACAAGATGGAATCAACCATGAATGAAAGGCTTGACGATGAGAATAAGGATATTTGGAAAGGAAAACAGGTACACGATGGACAAGTACAAGATGTGCAAGAAAATCAAGAAGGAAATAAGGTCCCAACAGTTATGCTTTCATGATTCGTAATGGATTTTGAGGAATCAGGAGCTACTTTGGTTAGTGAATGAAGTCAAGACGATCTATTAAAGGACACACTATTATGAACAATTCAACTTATTGAATCCTAGAAATTTGAAGATGAGGAGTCTATGTAACAGCATATGACACAAGTCTATGATTGCCAGATAGGTAGTTTGTTAAGTTTAGGTATGTTCTATTCTTAGAGAAATTTATTTCAATTTTCTCAGTTAGCTCAATACCTTTTCTGGATTAGCAATCACATCAGCATAATAGTAAATTGTAGATAGAACATAAACATAAATTGAAAAAGACACGCCAATACAAGAGGACACAAGATGTGGTGCCAGTCAGGGACAAACCCCAATGTGGGGAAATCCTTGATCAATTATTCTTATATGTTATTCAATAGCCCAACACACACACAGAGAGAGAGAGAGAGAGTACATTTACAATAGAAGTCAACACTTTGAATTATCTAAATAAGAGCAGAGATCATCTCTAAGAAGATTATACATGAGTTAGCTGAACTGAGTTGAATACATGTTGTTTCAATTGATTCTCCAAGGTGACTCATCGCCTTGCAACACCAATCATTGTGCTACTCCTCATCATCATGTTGCACCATGTTGAACCCATCATCACTATGTTGCATCTCATCATGCTTCACTAGTCATGACTGTACCCATCACTGTGCTCAATGTATACTGCAAAGTATCACCACGCTGCACCACTTTCATTAAGTTTCTCTTCATCACATGCTCCCATCACCAAGCTACACTCAATAATTATGTAGCACTATATTGATATCTCTAACACCATGCTACATCCAACTATTGCATCTAGATAGGTCGCTGCATCCATAGGTTGTATCTTAACATGTTGCATCAATTGTTGTAGTATCCAACCATAATGTTGCATCAATATTGTCCACCATGTGACATTGTTGTATGATGTATCTTTGCTACACCATGTGACCTTGCTATCCCATGTATCTTGTTGTATTATGTAACCTTGTTGTCCCATGTATCTTACTGCAGTATGTAACCTTGCAGCACCAAGTACCAGCAACATTGATCTAAATCTGGTCACAACACACCACACAAATGTTGTTGTTTGTGACTCCATTACTGCTGTAATTTCTGGGACTAGCTAAGGCACACAACAGTCCCTAGCCATACTCAAATCTAGCCCAGAATTTCCCTTATGAAATGCATCTTACCCTAGTGTGAACCCTCTGCCTCCACACTAAATATTAGGGTATAACATGACCCCAAAATAGCCCACATTGTCCCTTGCTATGGTGGTATGGCCCTTGGCCCACCACACAACCTTATTGTAGCTTACAGCCCACACATCAAACCCAAAGAGCCCTCCTCTACCTCGACCCTCTAGAAATATACTTTGGCCCTCCTAACAGCAACTTGGCCTTCACATATGGCCTTGAAACAACCTCCAAAAACCCTCCATAAACATGCATATTTTTGGCAGCTTGAATAGGTATTCTTCACCATTCTATGTCTCTCCTTTAGGAAGCATAGAGGATAGGTTGGGTAGCATATAGAATTAGGGGTCTTCTCCCTTGGACTGTGGTTAGATCATCCACTTTAGGACTGCAGCTAGGGCAACTTGTTTAGCCTCCTTTCTTTTTGTGTCTATGGCTTCATCCTCCTATATTTCTCTTCCACTAAAACCCAAAACAAGTGGAGAGGAAATCAAGACTGAAGTGTGGGTAGAAATGACTATCAAGTCACCTCCTTTTATACTAAAAAATTGAGCACATGTGGGGGTTATTTGGTTGTTGGCCAACCTTGATGAATTGTCCCATAACACAAATAAATTCATATGTCCATGAATACTTATCAGAATCAAATGATCTTTAGATCAATCATACACCTCTCGATGAGAGGGATCCAAGAAAAATATCAACTACCATAAATAAGATGATGCACATGGAGTTTTGCCCTAGTTTCCAATTTTAACACTATTGGAAATAATATTGAGATGGGGGTGAATCAGTATTATCAAATCAATAATTTTTCATTTCCCAAACAGATTCATATACACTATTTTTGTGAAGTGAACTAGCATGTACATGCCACTTTTATTAGAGAAACCAACGTATACCCAAAGAACTTATGATTTAGTAAATTTATCATGTGTTGATCTTTAACTAGTGCATCAGTAACTTATTAAACAATGCATTAAAAATGGAAATCCAACGTGGGTGAAAACCACACATGAACACCAAGATTTAAAGTGGAAATCCAATGTGGGTGAAAACCACCTGTTGATGTCATCTCTGTATTCTTTTAATAATAATAAAATATGTTTACAATCTTGTACTCGTGCAGACTTGTACCAGTACACAGGCACCCACCTGCCGAAGGTTACAACCTTCTCTCACTTTCCAACTTCTACTAGAAGGGAGTTACAACCCCCTAGCTCTTGTACTAGCCAATGTGTTTACTATTATGTAGGCACTAGCCTACAGAAGGCTACGACCTTCTCTCTTCTTCCAGGGACCATGTTTTATAAATTTTCAGACTGGATGCTCCTGGCACACAACAATACACATGAAGGCCTTATTTCATCAAATTTTCATACTAGACCCATCAGAACTTTCAAATTGCATTAACCAATAATCAATTAATATGCATAGTTAGATCATTGTCACCAAAACATTGTGCTAAACCTAGAATCCTACATTATCATTCAGAACCAACTACAACCTCAAAAACCATGCATCAGGACATATACGCTACTTTCCTGAACCCAAACTGTGTGTATACGCTACTTCCTTTAATCAAACATACATATACCTTCAAAACTACTGAAACATAAAACTTTTGAATCAAGTTTTCACTAAACAGCAATAAACTAAACATCTACTGTCAATTTATAGAGCCTTACATAGGTAGTAGTAGAGATCATCCTTCTCACTTATACAATCAATCAATGAGATATCAAACTCCTTATGCATTTAGTTTTACATTCAGATCTAAGAATACTTCATTGACAGACAGTAGTAAAACAACAGAACTGATCAGATAGATCAGTTAGACCTAAAAAAAGGATTTTCCTTTGTATATGCTACTTGGAAGAGTAGAACCTGCATATACACTTGCTTGTACCGAGACTAACTAGTGTACAGATCTGCAAATATTAACTCATAACTTTGTTGCTATTCTAGACTTCACACAAACCCAGATCATGACATTTAAAGAATAAAAGTAGTGTACCCTATCAGATATGGGCAAACCAATATCAAATCATTCAATGATAAGTCATTTTAGGTCTCATGATCCTAGTCCAATATTGAATTCAAGGTGCACACAATATTTCAGATCAAATCACCAACGTATCCTCTGCAACATAAGATATACTTTAGATAGAAGTATTCCTTAAAAACCCTTTTCACTTGCACACCCTTTCCTTTTGATATTCTCCTCCTTATATAGTTTTATGCATTTTTCAATACCTCAGGCTAAAACCTCTTAGGATCCATGGTATTCTTGGACGAGATAAAATAGTCGTTACTTCGCTCAATATTGAGGGATAATACCATGGTATTGACCCCTGGTATTGTCTCCTCTTGAATTTCCTTAATTTTCCAACATATATGCAGTTTTCATCTTGTGAAAGTGCATGTATATGTATACGCTCTTTTTGTTCTATGAACCAGTGTGTATACACTATTTTGACTAAGTGGACCTGCATATACATCTTAAACTACTTTTTACCATCCTTTACCTTCAACTTCTTCATTCTGATTAGTAGACTCTAGTTCCATCTTCATGTTCTTCTATACCAATGCCTTGTTACATCTGAATAGAACTGTTACCTTGTGGGTTTCCTTTCATCAAAACTGAACTGACCGGTGAGTGAGTTTCTATCAAGGAAAACACTTGTATCATAATCCCAACAATCTCTCCCTTTAGACTTGATGGCAACCATTCCAGTGCCAGTGTTGATTACTGCAAGTTGTAGAAACTCTTAGAGATAATAAGAAACACCAAAATACTCCCCCCTTTGACATCAAGGACAAATGGTGAACCAAGCTATTATCCCCCTTTGATACACATTATGTTTTCCATGCTCCCCCTGAGTACATGCCTAGTCTATAGAGATATGTTTCAAAATAATAGCAAGACTCTATAACTTAACTAAGTGAGTATGACCTCCCTGTTACATAGCATTTTGTCACTGTCCCTATACTCCCCGTTCTATGATCCTAGAGGACATCTGTAGTGAACCCTACATGCTTCCCCTTCATGAAGAAACTCCCATTGTATCCCTCTTCATGAGCAAAACAATTCTGTTTTGCATCATTTCCCACAAATATTTTGTTTTTCCCAGTTTACAAGACCGATGCTAATTACCTATGTTCTCCTCATGCCGATATGTAGGGATTAACATTGTCCCTAGCGCCGACCGAAACAACTGAGCCTTGTTCTAGTCACATTGATCCTCTTTTGGAATTTTTTATAAATAAGGAGCTAAAGCTTCCATCTCTAGAAGCTTCGTAACGGAAGTTTGGTAAATGGTTGAGCCGAATGGGGTCAAGGATGTTAGTTTGGGCTCCTTTCCCCTATTAGGATGAAACTACCTCAAGAGATAAGACCTTCTCCCATGAGAAGAGGAACCATCTCCCATCCATTCATGATATATAAACCTCCCTTTTTCCCAAGCACAAGCTATTGTTAGTGTTAATGTTGGTGTGCTAGTGCTAATTAACTTTAGAGTGATCAGCAAGTCATTCATAGTTGTAGCTCTTTAGTTGTGTGTGAGGGAGAAGTGTGAATTTGGTTTAGTGTGAAGAATAAAGGGAAGAGCCTTCAAACTAATCATAAGTGCTTCCATTTCTTCTGAAATTGCTCAAGAAAGGAGTTCCTAAGTACATAGCACAATCAAGCCCTATGACTAATGGAGCATGAACTTGAATTCCTTCAGATTGAGAAACGAAGACATCTATTATATCTTCTTCCATTGTCTTGATTTCTCCACTTGCAGTAACAACTCCTAGACACTTTCCTTTTTCCTTTGAGGATAGGGAATTACAGTGCCGCTTACTATGTTCAATCTTGAACCTGTATCAATTAGAACCTTCCACCATTCTATGGAAGAACCAATTATGATTTTCATTTTTACACAGTACATTAAATTTGCGTTCATTGCATTCATTCCTAATCCAGATCTAGGATCTTCAAATTCTTCATCTAGAATTTCAAAGTCTTCAGATTTGAAAATCCCTTTCATTGGATCATGATATGGATCAGGTTGTCTTGCTGGTTCTTTCTATTCTGTCTATGAAGATTCTGCTTTTGTGGGTTGTGCATGTAAAGAATGTATATTGTGCCCCTGATATGATTCAATGCATAGCCTTCTATTCTCTCTGACTTATTTTCTGAGATCTTTGATAGCTTGACTAATTGTAGGAAGTGTTTGAGGAAGATCATCTTCAATTGTTTGTTGTTTGAATTGTCTTGTTAGACCATCAATTGAAAATAAGGCTGCAGAAGGAATATAGCTATGTTGATGATTTATCTGTGTCTTTTACTGTTCTTGATAGTGTTGTGACTTGGACTATTGAAGATGGGTCATCATCAATACTTTATACATTTCTTTGAGTTTTGGATTATCAACATTAATCATTTGTGTAAAATAATTTCTAAAAAGCTCATCATGATCTAAGCTTTCATTTGATAGTGGTCTGAACATCCTAACTGCATTACATTTGCAAATGCCAGGATCACTGCATTCACAGAGTTCTTGAAAACATTCATTACATTATGGATCTTTGCAATATTCAACTTCAAAATATTCTTCTTCATAAACAGCATGTATCTGGTCATTCAGATCATAATAATTTTCTGAATCTGTTAATTCTTCACAGCTAGAAGGGAGATCAATAATATTTACCTTGCCAGATTTATTCTTATAGCTAAATTGTTTCTTCTTACCAGATTGTTGTTTGTCTTTTTCACTTTTTGACAATTTGGAGCAATATGTTCGTTTTCATTGCAATGGAAGCAAAATATTTTCTTCTGTTTTGGCCTTTGATGAAACTGGCGTGTTTTTTTGTATTCTCTGGGAGGCCATCTATGAATGATTTTTTTGTTTTCTACATATCTAAAAGTTTTCTTAGAGTAACTTTTCTGATACCAACTACAAAGCACACACAACAAAAGCAAGAATGCAGAAATAAACAAGATCCATAGCTGATACTTTAATCACAGAGAGGGAAGAGACTCCTCTACTACGCAATCTAGCATCACAAATCTGTTTTTGAATATATTTGCATACAAATGCCAACAAGAGTATTAGTTCATAATAAATACCAGGTCTACTTAAGCGCTCCAATATCTGATAATTCTTCTGAACAATATCCCCATGTTGAAACATGAACTCTAGCCCAATGGGATACTTCTGTGACTTTGCAACTTCTTCAACCTTAGCAAGGCTCATACAAGTTCGAGAATAGAATCCAAAACAATCTACGAAGGAGACACAAATTTATATAAATTGAGGAATATTTATTGGTGAACTTCAAAACTCAAGTATTGCAAAGATGCTTCTCAAGCAATACAAAGTTACTTCTCCAGCAGAAAGGCTCTCTAAATTGCTCAAAACCTGAATGCCTCTCTTCCCTAGTCTTCATCTATTTCTAGATCCTCCTAGTTCTGTATTTGGTGATGCCTCCATATCAAAAATGAGAGAATCTTACTTTACATCAAAATCAAATCCTTACATCAGATATGAGAGAATCCTGCTTTTGGGTAACCTGGAGGACATCTGCACAGTGATTCAATCATAAAATATTATATATTTATTCTTATCCCTTTATTTAATTATATATGTCGGATTGATTACACTATAAGAGATTCTTTTTCAGGGAACCTTATGAAAAACCTATTTGCCACCAAAGTTGAAAAGAAATACATTACAAAATGACAAAATGTTCTAGTTTTTCACAAGAATAATGATGTTCTCTGAACCTAGTCAAGGAGTCGTTATTAAAATACTGTGATTAAATTTCTTCCTCACATTCCCAAATTGGTACTTTAGCATATTCTGGTACTTCGTCCTGAAAAAGTAGTGGGCCAAAAGGATTTAAATCTAGATTTGTCAGGGAATGAAATGACTCATAGTCATGTGAAGAGCCATTCATATTTCCCCCAAATCTTCTGAAGAAAATATTTCGTGTAATAAACCAATGAAAGGATCAATTGGCGCGAAGTGCTGCAAGCATGTGATAATTGGTGATATTGCTGATATCCAAAATCCTTTTGTATAAAATTCCTGACTGATGTGCCCGTTGTTCTATAAATCCAGGAAGTTGTAATAACTGCAGAGAGAATGGGTAAAAACATAGAGGATTGATACCATAAATGTTCCACCATTCTTTAAACCATTCAGGTGTGGGGTCGTGTTCTTCAATTTGTGTAACTTGCATCCAATGATATCTAAAAGAAAACTGCACATTATAGAAAAATGAGTTAGTTTTATTTTCAAAACACATACTTGTGTACCTATATACCAGGCTTTCTCTTGGCGTTCATGATCTTCGGAGTTCTGAAGGTTGGGTAGCAACAGGAATCGATCAATGTAGATTTCACAACAGATTTTATTTTCATCTGCATCTTTGTGTAATGTGAAATCAAGATTTCTCAAATCTTGAAGAAAAATTACTTCAAAAGCTTCACCATTTCTTTGCATTTGATCATCCCATGAGAAATAATGTTGTCCAGTTCCATGCCGATATTTGATTTCTTTCATTAGAAACCAATCTGCTTGATAATCGAGTAGAGGTTTCTGCAGATTCAAAGTGTGAGAACCATCAACACATTTAATCTGAATATCATTTTTATGATCTTCTTATGACGTTACATTTGAGATTATTTACATCATTTCTCCATAAAAATTCCTGGCCGAGAAGATCTACAAAGGAATTCTTAAGTCCATAAATGAATTCTATGTCAAAATGATACCGGGCCAATGTCATTATCCATCTAACCATTGTTGCATCTTCAAAATCACATTTATGGATAGCAAACTTAAGGGCTTGATAATCTGTTTTGACTTTAAAATGTTTATAGATCACAAAATCTTTGAATTTGGCAATGCCAAGGCAGACAACTCTAAGTTCTTTCTTTAGGCTGGACCAATCATTTTGTGTAGTTGACCAAATTCTAGAGGCATACTGGCAAATTTCGTTCCATTTTCTTTTTATTAGGATCATGTTGGCAGAAAATTGACCCCATCCAATATCACTAGCATCTATAATGATGGTTTTAGGCCATTCTTCATTGATTGTGCTTAAAGGAGAAATATTTCTAATTTTTCCTTCAATTCTTCTGACTGCCTATGTTAAATCCTCTGTCCACAGAATTGGATTTTTTGCAATATTTTATTCAATAAGGCACTGTCTTGGGCACAATGTCTGAAAAATTTGGAGATGTAATTCAAACTACCCAAGAATCTTTGCAGTTGAGTTTTATCAGTGATTCTATCTGGAAATTTATCTATGAAATCAAGACTATGTTGCATAATGTAATATGATCCATATTGAATCACATATCCCCAAAAAAACTATCATAGTCTGAAATAACTTCATTTTTTATCTGATAAAACTGTTAGCGCTTGAAATTTCACATCAGGCTGAAAAAGGCAAACCTCAAGGCAACATCAAACCATTTTCTTCGATTTAAACGTTGCTGCATTATCTGTAATCAACTCATGTGGACAGCCGAAACGTGACAATATGTTATTCTCAAGAAAAGAAATAATTACCGAGTCCGTGGCTTGCCAAGTGGGAATGGCTTCAATCCACTTTGTGAAGTAATCTATGGCGGTCAAGATCCATCGATGCTGCCTGGAAGATGCTGGGTGGATTTCGCCAATAAAATCCATGCCCCATTGCTGAAATGGTGTGCTGATTTCAATGGGCTTCAGAGGTAACGGCTGTAATTTTTGCTTTCATTGAAAAATTTGACATTCATGACAACCCTTAACTGCTTTATATACATCATAAAATAAAGAAGGCCAATAGAAACCAGCTCTCAAGATCTTATTAGCCGTGGTCTTCCAAAACAAGTGACCCCCACAGTCACCTTTATGAAAATCTTCTACTGCTGTCTTAGCTTCTTCTTCGACCAAACAGTTCAGCAAGATGCCATCGGGATATTTCCAATAAAGTGCAGATTTGATGATGCAAAATTTTGCTGCCTTTAGCTTCAATGTTCTAGCTTTGTTTCTAGGCATCCCAGGGGGTGAAGACAAATTTTGAAGCACATATACTATATCAGCATACCAAGGAGAGGAAACAAAGATATCTGATACCTGTAAAGCTAGATTTTCTTCGTCTTCATCGGATAAAGCAGCAATCAGATTGATGTCTAGGACATGGAGATTCATTTCAGCCATCAACTTAGCAAGACCTTGACCTTTAATCAACTTGGCAGGCTTAATTTCCACATCATATTCTAACAGTGCAGCGATCCACTTACCCCTTCTTCCTTCCGACTCCGTTTGTACTAAAACATCCTTCACAGCTGCGTTGGGAACATATGCCAAAATGTGAGAATTGAGTATGTATACCCGGAAATCTTTCAAAGCTTTTATCAGCGCCAATGCTTGCTTCTCAATGATATTATAATTCAGTGCTCCGTCCCTTATGATGCGGCTAAAAAAAGCTATGGGCCTCTCGACTCCATCTCTCTTTTGCATCAACACGGCTGCCAACGTATGCTCAGAAGCAAATGAAAATAAAATAAAATCTTGTGTATAATCTAGGCTGATCAAAGTTGGGGCTGAAGATAAGATTAACTTTACCAAGTTAAAATACTTTACCGCTTCTTCGGTCCATTTGAGCTCGCTGTCCTTTTTGAGCATGTTGGTTATCTCTCTAAGATGTTCGGCCAGATTGGGAATAAAGCGACGCAGAAAATTCAATTTGCCATTGAAGGACTGAATCTCCTTCTTGCTTCGCGGCTGCTCTAATTGCTAAATTGCTTCCACCCGTGCAGGATCTATTTGAATGCCATCTTTAGAAATAGTATGACCCAGCAGCTTGCCTTTGCTCATAGCAAAAAGGCTCTTCTTCGGATTCAACGAGATACCATACTTTCTACACTTTTGGAACACCTTAGTCAAATGAAACAAATGCTCTTCATCTGATTTAGAAAACACGGTCAGATCATCAAGATAAACAACCAAAAAGACATCTTTCTCATTAGCAAAGTTCATATCCGTTGCCCGCTGAAATGTGGCGCCAGTGTTCTTCAATCCAAACGGCATCTTGGCATAATGAAATGTCCCCCATGGAGTAGTAAATGATGTCTTGTCACGGTCATCTTCGTGCACCAAAATCTGATTATACTCGGAATAACCATCAAGCAATGACATCCTTGATGCCCCCACTACCCACTGCAATATATGATCCATTTTGGGTAGCAGATAATTGTCCTTTAGTGATACCTTGTTCAAATTTCTGAAGTCTATACACAAGCGAATTTCGCCGGTCTTCTTTCTCACGGGCACCAAGTTGGAAATCCAATCAGAAAATTGGATTGGCACTATGATTCCATACTTATATAACCTGTTGACTTCCTTCTCGATCAATGGCAGCAATTTAGGATTAATTCTTCTCAACTTTTGTTGGAAAGGCTTTTGATTTGGCTTTATTGGAATGGTATGCTGAATGATACTTGTGTCATAAGTTTTCAAATCTGAATAGTCCCATGCAAAATCATTAGAAAACAAAGACAACAATCTGATATATTCATTCTTTACCTTGGGTGACAATGCTTTCGAGAGTTTCACCATCTTTGGATTTTCGGCAGTCCCAAGATTCACATCTTCGACACCTTCGTCCATTGGCCTCAAAGTTGGCTTGCGGGCCACATCATCTTGATCGAACAATTCTTCCAAAGGAATTAATCCTTTAGGAATGTAATTGTCCTTGAGCTGCAACACATCCATCTGATTTACTCCTTCATCTTCCGTGTCTACGGAGATGTCTTCGAATTTACCCTCAATTTGTAGAAAATCTTTGATTTCTTCGTCATCTTGGAAAACTTGCCAACACCTTTGATTATCTGGAACTGTAGGACGATGCTTCACATATATCTCAAAATTATTGCTGGAATTCATGGGTATTTTCAGATTAATCGCTGCCTTTGCCAATGCATCTGCAACACCATTTTGAATCCGAGGCACACATGTCAAAGTATGTTCTAAAAACAGTTTTAAAATGTCTAGGACAGCATTCCGATATTCTCGCATACGAGGATGTTTGGCCTGAAATTCACCTTTCACTTGCTTGATAACCAATTCGGAGTCGCTATATATCGCTATCTTCTTTGCCTTCAACTTCCAAAGGATTTTCAGACCAGCAATAAGAGCCTCGTATTCCGCCTCATTATTTGAACAATCAAAAGCTAATTTATATGAACATACCCATACCTTGCTTAGAACTTGGTTTTGGACTGTGTTATCACCTAGAACTGCAGTGTTATGTACATAAAGTTGTCCATAAATTTTTGTTCTTTGTTGTCCAAAAATAGGTGTCTAATGGTTATTGCCCTATGTGTGTTACTTAGGGATTGAGTTTTATAAAGGTATTCATATGAATCATTTTCAAAAACCATTAGCTATCCTCCATCATGATTATATGAGATATATCTTGTCTTGTATACGTCATTGGGTCTTTTCGCGTTTTCGCAGCGAAATTATTATTGGCTGATTTTGCAGCGCAATGATGTCTTAGTCCTGTCACAGCATGTCATTAACCATCCATTTCGTAGCGCATGTTGTCAACTCATATCTGTCTGCGCTACGAAATCGCGGATTCGGGGATTAAAACAACACTGATTCTTAGAATGTCATGTCTGAGGGATGAGTCAGTATGTCCGTCCGTTTAATTGTCAGAATGGCATCCTTTCAAGCAAATGTAAGCCATTATTTCCCCAATAGGTTCATAACCGCGCACCCAAAATCATTCAAATGGTCTGTAATGCCGGTAGTGGTATGATGTCTGTTAATGCTGTATGAATTGGCCCGTTTGCATGATAAGACTGTTAAGTGCAGAGGAGCCCGAATTCATTCTCTATAAAGAACCTGATTGCAAGCGAGCCGGCGTTCAAAGTTTGAGTTTGCATTTGGAGATTGAAGCTGGTAGTGTTTCTCTGTGCAAAGGAGTTCAAAGCAAAATGGAGAAGAAGGGGCATCGGTCTGGAAGGTGTTAGAGAACTGAACCTGTGGGATTGGATCTCGCATTGAGAGATGAAGGTGTGAGACAAGCCTTTCAGAATGCTGGTTGCTGGTATTTTTGTGAAAAGCTACAAGGGGGGCATGCTGAGGTAACGAAAGCATTTGCCTTAAATTTTACTGGTTTAAGTTCTAAAGTAGCTATGCTAGAATTCCCTGTATCTTCAGAGGTGATTGCTAGGGTAACTGAAATCCCGAGAGGAGGGCAGGAGTGGTTCAAAAATTTCAAATTTGATATGAACCCCTGCAAGGAGTTCCTAAAGGAACCTTATGTTAATGAAGATCTCACAAAGGCCGTGCCAAGGCACTATGTAAAAGAACACTATGCACTCCTCCTAACATGCATTCAAAAATATTTAACCTATGAAGGGAGGTATAACAAGGTCCACTCCTATCATTTCAAACTACTGCTGCATTTTACAGGAAAGGCATTTATAGATCTCACATTTTACTTGTTTCGTAGTCTTAGTAAGATGTGTGACAAGATTCAATTGAGGAAAG
>APFE030765131.1:3492-32561 GCA_000404065.3 Pinus taeda
TATATATATATATATATATATATATTTGCATTTATACTCAAAACAAGCATCCCAAATACCAAATTAGTTGTAGAAGGCATGAAAACATGCATATTTTTGCATAAATCAAGAAAGATATAGCATCCATTGTACATTAATGATTAATTATTCGAATATCAAGCATCTAGAATCTAGATTCTTCTCCTCTTGCCTAGCCTTTGCCTCTACCTCGAATTCTAGGGATATTAGTCAACATTGCCCAATTTTGATCAAACTACCTAATCCAAGACTTAAAATATGGTAGAAAAAGCTTAACATGCTTGATCGATGATTTTGACTTGATTGAAAGGTAATTTTTTGCTAAGGGTGTGACAAAGGAGTTCAACAATTAACACCACCAACACTAAGGTACATATAGAGCTTGGTGCTCTTGATTGAATGCTAATCGCATACCTTCATACTTGATATAATCTAATAAAATACCACAACCCCATTGATCTTGAATTCCTGAAAATTGTTAAGTCTGTTGAATTTTGAATAGGATATGAAATTCTATTTTCTCCATATGAAGTCCAATGAGGTTGGAACCACTCTCAAACATCCTAAGTCATTTCATGGTAATGTTAAAAATTTAAGTAAAAGGATGAAATGAAAAAAAAAGGAGAATGTCACTTTTACTTTAAGAATTTAACATTACCATGAGGAAGCATCTGCTATATTTATATTTTTTTTGCCTTCATTCCTCACCCTGACCCATGGTGGACCCACCCCCAACAAGCAAACTCACCAAACAATTATTATTATAGAAAAAAGAATAAAAGAAACAAAAAAAGAAAAAATTAGGCTGCGCGGCGCATTTTTCCTAGGCATGTATGGAATCGTACAATTTGGCCTCCGAAGTGTCGCGCTTCATACGGCCGAAGCGCTGTATGAAACGCGCTTTGGAGATTTCGAAACGCGTTTCGGAATTTCGGAAGCGCGTTTCATACAGCGCTTCGGCCGTATGAAGCGCGACACTTCGGAGGCCAAATTGTACGATTCCATACATGCCTAGGAAAAATGCGCCGCGCAGCCTAATTTTTTCGGAAGCACGTTTCAGGAGGCACTTCCTAGACGCATCCGTACAGACTGCGCTTCGGGGGTTAGATCCCGGGGGGGGGGGGACGTTTCCTGCAACATTGGACTGGGCAGGTACACAGTACAACCGAGTGGAGCTGAGAGAGTCGACTTCATCAGCCAGATGGTCAGAGTATCTTGTTGAGGGTAGATTGGATGTCGATGGACTGACACCAAGCCCTAGTGTGTATTTTTGTACTAGTGGATGTATGAGGACCATTATCCCTGGTACGGGAGCCCTAGACTATTGTATTATATGTTGTTTAATATAACAAATTTGGGTTGAAAATTGTAAAAAGTTCTCTATATTATGTGCATGTGTGATTTAGTGATGTTTATATTCCACTATCCAAAGTAGTATCGTTGAGATTCTTGGTTTGGTAGCGTCAGATATTTTAAAATTCTATCCTAGATCCAAGGTCGTGGAAATTCAACAAAGGCACTAATAGGTGGATCTTCAAGTGGACGTGGCAGCAATGCTCCCAGTTTTGGGGAGGATGTGGTTCTTAGTGACACAAATGAAGATATATTTGATGATATGTAAATGGAATTTATGATAGTGTTTTAGTTTTAACTTTTAAACTTTTGAAGAATGAATATTGAATACCATAATATGTCATATGAATTATGTATAATGGTAGTAGAGTGCCAATCATAGTTCATTTTGTACTTTGTACTATGTAGTGTGCATTATTAATTTTGGTGATGATGTTGTAACTTGTCATGTTGATGATTGAAATTTGAAACAGAAACTTGATGATATTTTGAATCATGAATCATGAATGTTATCATAATCATTAATGATGATGACAATGTTCATGTCGAATTGATGATGATAGATGATAATTGACTATGTATTTTTCGATATAGAATCTAGATTATGAAAGATGAATGGTAATATGTAATTTGTTATATATTCGGATTTTTTTGAAAAGTTGTCGTATTCGTTTCAAACCTCGTATCCATATTCGTTCCTGTATCCGTTTCAGCGCAACTTAGACAAAATATCCAAGGATTTACCAATCAAATCTGATGAAGAAGATGTACCTCTATTTGAAAAAGAAGATAAACATGATAAGGCACCTACAAACTAAGAAGAAGAAGAAGAAGAATGACCAAGTGACCCTATTCAACCTATAATCATTCTCCAAACAAAGAAGAGGCCAAATTCGTTAAAAGCTACACTTGAAGATGCCAAAGGACATGGAGCAACTAAAGGAACTTTCAAAGAAAGCAAAAGACCGAAGAGATACTCAAGATATGCAGCATCCATGACGAAGTTAATTGAAGCATAACCAACTACCTTTGAAGAAGCCACTCATCAAGAAGAATGGAAAAAAGGAATGTAGAAAGAATATCAATCAATCATGAAGAACGAGGTTTGGGAAATCATTTCTAGACCTAGTGACAAATATGTTGTCACTTCCAAATGGATTTACAAAATCAAACATGTCATTGATGGAAGCATAGACAAATACAAAGCCAGATTTGTTGCAAGGGGTTTCTCTCAAAAGGATGGAATAGATTATGAAGAAATCTTTGCTCCTACATCCAAGTATACTACTATTAGATCTTTGGTTTCTCTAGATGCTACTATGGGATGGAATATCCATCAAATGGATGTCAAAACGACATTTCTAAATGGAACCATTGATGAAGAAGTATATATTGAAGAACTAGAATGCTTTGAGATAAATAGCAAAGATACTCACGTTTGCAGACTAAAAAAATCTCTATATGGCTTGAAGCAAGCTCCTAGAGCTTGGTATGCAAGGAAGGATGCGTATTTGTTAAGGATTGGGTTCATCAAAAGCTCTATCAATGCAAACCTCTACATTAAGATGGTGAAGAAAGAACCAATTATTATACTTTTATATGTCGATGATTTGTTTATTACAAGTGTGGAGCGCATAATTCTAGAATGCAAGAAAATGTTGGCAACGTAATTTGAAATAAAATATTTGGGACTCATGCATTACTACTTGGGCTTCGAAGTTTGGTAGAAACCCAGTGAGATATATCTTGGTCAAGGAAAGTACATAATCAAGATGTTACAAAAGTTTGGTATGATGGATTCCAAGCCCATGACCACTCCCATGATCACAGATCTCAAGAAGCTAATAAATTTCAACTCTAGTCTCATTGATCCTACAAGCTATCGTAAGTTGGTGGGCTTTTTGATGAACCTGGTAAATACTAGACCTGATATATGCTTTGATGTAAATGTTCTTCTTCAATTTTAGTTGGAGCCTCGTCATGACCATTGGATAGCTGCCAAGCATATCTTGAGATACCTACGTGGTACAATTCAACACTGCCTAAAGTATGATGAATAGGAAGTTAAGTTAACAGGTTTTACCTATTCCAATTGGGGTGGCAGTGAGACTGATGGGAGAAGCACTACCAGTGGTCGTTTCAGTTTGGGATCTGCTATGATTTCATGGATGAGTAGAAAACAAGATCTCATTGCATTTAGTAGTGTTGAAGTTGAATATGTTGCTACATGTGAAGTAGGAAAAGAAGCTATTTGGTTAAGAAAACTCTAGACAAATTTGTTTAGAAAGCCTCTAGATCCTACAGTGATAAATTATGATAATAAAAGCAACATCAAGATGTCTAAAGACCCTGTATTCCATGCCAGGACGAAGCATATCAATAACAAGTACCATTACATTAGGAGTTTGGTACAAGATGGGGTCGTGAAGCTACAATATATTCTAACGGATGAACAGGTAGCTGACGTGTTGACGAAATCTCTTCCAAATAAGAAGTTTGAATATTTCAGAAGCATACTTAGATTGGTTGATGTTACAATTTAGTTGATAGGGAGAGATGAAGCATCTTGTGGCAACAAGATGTTGGGGAGGACATCTCGTTGGCCTACGTGTTGATGTCTAAATCCCAAAGTAGGGAGGATGGCATTGGTCATGGACCTCCGACCTTGGATACATACCTAGATCCCTAGGTTGGTGTTAGAGCTTAAAACTCTGATGGTATCTAGAGAGGCTAAAGCTTGATTACACCTTACTCCCACCCGATTAGAGTACCCTAGTCAGGTATCTAATATGTAGCACTGCATGTGCTAGAACTCTTCATAGTTCATATCATTTTGAGATCTTACATGTACCTATGTATGTATGTAATTAAGAATACCTCATTCGTTAAGAGGGAGTGTTGAAGAATGTAATTAATGTCGTTCTTCAAAATTGTATTTGTCAAAAGAAATTTTACTGTTAAGGAAATTGATCTTCATATATATTTGATTTGGTAATTTCTTGATGAAAGACAACATAATAAAGAAGTAAAGAAGCCAACACATATCACAAGGAATTATCAAGAAATAGAGGAATCAAGCCCTAATATCTACATGCATTAATTTCTCACGGATGATCAAGAACACTAAGCTATGCTCTTCCCTCTTGTTTGAGCTCACAAGATGGGATTGGACCCAGGAGAGCTCCTGGGGTTGAGGGAACTCTTAACTATGGGTTGTGTGTGATCCTTGTTTTGTGTTGATAAGTGGTAAGCCCCCCTACCATCAAGTATGAGACTTGCCAAGAGTATACCCCAGTATGCATCCTAACCACAAGCTGGGCTTGTTGGGATTGCCACCCATTTGGCCAATGGGTGTAGTTTGTTTATGTGTGATCCTTGTCATGTATTGACAAGTGGTAATTCTCCCAAGAAAAGATGAGACTTGGTTGTGTGTGATCCCTATCATGTGTTGACAAGTGATTATGCCCCCAAAGTCTATGGATGCAAGTGTTCTACCACTTGACTCTTGAGAAAAAATTTGGTTGTGTGAAATCTTTGTCATGTGTTGACCTACATCACCTGACACGGGGATTCGGGATTCGTAGGATACGGGGATTCGAGTGTCGGATTCGAACATGTTGACCCCCCGGAATAGGACACGTAGGATTCATTATATATTATTTTATTAAATATATATATATATATATTAAAAATTAGATATTTCTTACACAAATTCTCATTAATGATACAAATTCATTGATTTCAAACATAGATCTTCATTTAGATGTTAGTTTATTGTTGACAAAATAAGTTAGTAAAATTATAGCATGCATAGTACATACAAAATTCAAATATCTGCATAAACCCTCACAAACCTCATAAACCCTCATAAACCACAGGATGTGTCCTAACATGACACGACCAGGATTCGACGGTGTCTTGTTAGGACACATGGTGTCCCATTTTAGGATTCGAATTCCCATCGAATCATGTCGGATTCGTGGGATTCGGACACATGGCCTGTTTTGGACAAATCCAGTTTCATAGGTGTTGACAAGTGGTAATCCCCCCAAGTCTGTGTCAAGGTGGGAAGATCAGTGGATATAGGGTGATAAATGAATCTCCCCTATCATGATTCTTCTTCATTAGATTGTGACATTATTGTTCTAGTGCAGGGATGATCAAAGATGAGTAGAGAAAGTAGAGATCTTTGTTACAGAAAGAAATTCTTCCCTAGCTTAGATTTAGCGTTGAAAATTCACAGCTTAGGGATGAATTTCCTTAAATAAAATCTCATTTCTAGCAATTTTGGAGTGACTTTCTAAAAATAAAAAGTCATGTCTAGCATCTCAATCATGACTTTCCAAAAATAGTAAATCACCTGCATCAATTGGTAATCAAGTATAGATGTTAGAAAATCACTTAACTTATCATTAATGAATCTTAATAGTTCAATTTTCACTTAATCATCAATAGTATCATTACCTTTATTATTATCCTTTTCATACTATGATATTATTAAAAGGAATTTCAAGGCACCTTACCCTCTCAATCATATCGTTCTCCTCTCTCTTTGATGAATCACAAGGTACTACATTACTCTCTCTCTCCCTTAATGGATTCATTACACTCCTCTTACACTCTGTTACACTAATTAAAGTCATGTTATAAAGGATTCCTGTTACACACTCTTTAATGCATATGTTACACTCTCTCCTTTATGGCATAAGTTACTAAGGCATGTGTACCTCTCTCCTTTATGGCATAAGTTACTAACGCATGCATACCTCTCTCCTTTATGGCATAAGTTACTAAGGCATGCGTGGTTCCTCCATCTAGGCGTGTGTTGCCTTCCTCTTTATGACATAAGTTACAAGGCATGTGTTGCCTCTCCATAATGGCATGACTTACACTCCCTAAATGGCATATGTTACTCTTCCTCAGGGCATATGTGTTACTCATTCTTTATGACCTGAATTTGTTGTTCCTCCTATATATGTATCTCATATCATCTCATCTCCTCACTACTTGTGCATTGTGAAAAAAGGATTTGAACTTGAGAGAAAGAGATTTGAATAAGATTGAGAGAGAGAGAGAGACTTGGAGAGTAGGAGCAGAACTTGAAGGTTGATTCAATTTTACATCAGTTGTTGCTACCAGCGATATTCATGCTATAACATGTTCAAATTTGGGTGAACTTACTCATTCTCTTGATCTCTCATTGTACTTTGTATCTCTGCTGAACAATTGATATCTAATGGAAGAAGAATCCAGTTGGGATTTCCCCTTGTGGGTTTTGCCCTAGTCATTGGACCTAAATTCTCTGTGTCTCATTCTGTTCTTGGTTTTCTTCTAATGTGCATTTGGTTTATGTTCCATCTACAATCATTTAACTAATATTGCAGCATAAAGAAGTTTTGCAATAAGTGATTGTCACAGCATACAACATCTGATTTTCAACAAAATCCAGCATAAGTCAAACCTGGTTAAACAGACCGAAATTCGGCCTCCTACAAATGCCTAGAAAACTCAATCAAGCTAAGTCAAACAGGTCGAAATTTGGCTCCCTGCAGCTACCCAAAAACTTGGTCAACTCCACCCATAAACTCAGTTAACTGTACCCAGAAATTTGGTCAACTCTGTCCAAAAACAAATTGGTCAACACAGGTCAAACAGACCTCAGAAAAGACTCAGTCAAAGCTGGTCAATGCTGGTCAAACTTCAGAAGGCTACTTCTCTATCTCGCCCACGTGAACAAAAGATCAGATGTTTTTGTGACGATCCGAATTGTGTCTAAATGATGGAAGCCGAGTTTGTATTTATAGTGGTCATGTTATGCCCAAGGGGCACATCTCCTTGCTAGGCCAACTTAAACTTTTGGAGGCCGACTTGATCAATTTGAATTCAAATTTAAATTTAATTTCCCTCCTTTTAATTCAGCTGACTTGTAGCTGGGGAATACCTCCCAAAATTACCCAAAAATCAACAGAATGCCCTTCAACATTAAATAGAAGCACTTGATTACAAAAATGGTTAATGTACCATCCAGTAGATGACCCAAGTTCATCTTCTCAGTAATCTAGAAGAAATAAAGCACTAACAAGAGCATGGATGGAAGGCCCTTGAGGTTAGCTATCTGTGGATCATCACAGGATTGTTGGCTGACAAGCTGAACAAATGGAAGAAAAAAATTTCTCCTAGGGGTTACCCACTTGGGTGGTTAACAAAACCCATAGTGTATGAACAGCAAGCCCTCTTAAGGAGGGAGATTCACCATCTCCGATTGGCAAGGAACATTTATTTCTTATAACAAAATACTCAGACTCTGAACGGTATCCTACTCTTGAAATTCTTCATAAAGCAAAATTTACTTCACCAAGTCCCCTACCATAAAAAAAAAATATCAACATAACATCTTTAACACAACAAAATTACCTGCATCTACCAAACTCATAGTGAATTTCATCAATACCCCACAAAGGGATGGTTCATACAACATTGTTTATGCTTAAAATGCATCGCTAAAGTTGAAATCTTCATATATGGAAAGATATACCAAAAGGAAAATCCAAAGTCTTATTTATAACCATGATTAACATTGTGAGAAGCAAATGAAAATTTACCTGTCGTAAAAAGTAATCGTAACCGAAACTAGTAGTTGCGTCTCTTGTTGTATGATTGTACATGAACTCGGAGGCCAGTGAGACCTGTAGGTGCATGGTACACAATATTATACACAGGGTTGCAAAGCATAGAGATCAGACAGAAGAATAAACATGATAAAAGGTCAAATCTGTATTACAACTGTCAATCACCAGCTATGTTACCTTCTCAGAGATTCTCTGCACATAACTCAAAGCCAATATGCCCGTGCTTGCAACTTGGCCTGTTGCAATCTGCATAAAAGAATTCATTCCCAATATTAACAAAGATTATAGCACAATCTACTTATAGTTGTTTAGAAAGCATAGAAACATACAAAGTTGTCAATTTGCATATTGTAACTCGAGCACATAGAATATCACAAATTTCTCCCATTTCTGGTGTTCCCTTGATCATCTTCCTTCAATTCCTCCCATCTTTTATCTTATATTTTACACAAAGTGAAAACAAAGAGAGACTGGTGTATAATTTGAACTGATACAACGGCATGAAAAAATAATGAAATTCCATAATAAGCAACAGATAAGAAGCAAACCAGATACTTTCAGATGACAGATGTCTAGTATATCTCAGAATGAGAAGCACATCACATTTGTTGGTATGTTTAATTCCCCAGGTATGAATTGATCTCAGTTCCATTGCATTGATTTTGAATGTTCATTAATTGCTGACACATCCCTGCCATGTTGAGATTCATGATGGCAGGAAATTCAGTTATCTTCTACAAACAAATTAAAACAGAGAATTATCATGGAAGTTATCAACCATAGGTATAAATTATGACCTAGGTTATTATTCACGAGTATGAGACGTTTTTCCAAAGGCCACAAGACATACGTTGATTTCAATATAGAACACCCTCGTCTAGTAGATAGCTATCATTGTTATTATTGGCCTGCAGTACAAAGCAAACTGACAAATCAAAAAATTTGAAGTCATCCCATTAAGAGCATAAAATATACATGTTTTTGAAATGCATGGATGGATATGCTTTTGTCCAACAAGGAGCAATCTCCAGGGTAATGTGTAAGGAAAAGCCAAAACTTGAACCTAGCAACAACTGGGAAACAGAAGAATCTCTTTTGAAAAAAGTTATAAAATTTTGACTCCTCGAATAGAATTCTGGCTTAGAATGTAATTTTGTCTCCCTGTTTTTTATCGAAATGATTCTTGCAGTCAAAAGAGTGGGTGCTCCCAACCAGAAACGGACAGAAATATATGCAAAAAAACATCATGATTTATTTTCAACCTCCTCGACAAATGTATATATGGAAAATAATAGGCTCAGTTCGCAGGCCTTAATCAGTGTAGGAAAATTCAAGCAGAGAAAAAATTGGGTTGAGTGGCATTTGGCAACTCAAATAAGACAGCATTGCACCTCTTAAAAAGGACCCAGGAAAAATTGTATATGTTGACTGTTACCAACCAAAAGTGGGTAACCTTTAGGAAAAAAAAAAATCTTCCCATTGGTTAGCCAGCCAGCCAGCAGCCCTATGATGATCCACATATAGCTTTACTTCAAAGCTGTCCACCTATGCTCTGGTCAATGCTCTCCCCCATCTAACATAATTCTTGAAGGAGAGTGGATCATCTATCATAATATACACTAACCATCTTTGCAATTATGTGATTTCACTTAATGTTTCAGGCATACTAATATGGACCACAGTCCAAGCTGAATGATTGACCGTTCTTGATGGTAGCCAAGCTCCCATATGTCACCTGGAAGATTATCCTTTGCCCCTAGTCCAGTGTGAAGTTGTGAACCCCCCTTGGGCCCCTTTTCTTCCATTGTTAGAAGGGGAACTCATAGGAGGAACTGATTGATATAGCATGCCCAAGGTAATCCATACTTGAAACCTTCCATGTCCCCCGTGTATCCATTTCCATTCTCTGGTTTGATTTTAATTGGTCATTGAGATTGGCACGCTATATCCTCATCTCTGAGTCAGGGCACAGAAAATTTTCCCTCAGAGGTTGATTTAGCTGAAAGAAAAATAAAAGAATATGAAGCCACAAATGAAAGAATATGAAAAATGCAAAAGATGGCTAAGACTTTTAATAAGCACAAAAGCAAAATCCTAGTATGAGCTCTATCACCCTCATTAGCCATCACCCAATTCCTAAGCATTTCATGCTCGATCTGAATAAAGGAACTTATATATGTCCCAACCCCAATGAGCAATAAATTGCTACATCTTTAAGGGGTGTTGGAAAGGCATAAAGCACATTGTGTTACCTAAGCTATGCAAGAAAGAAAGACAAATCATTAGAGTAAAAGGTGCATCAGAGGGGTGGGAAAAGCAAAAGCCGAGGAAAGGAGTAACTCATTCCTCCACAATTGTTCCATCTTCTTATTATTATAGTCAAGATGTTGGACCTCCTTCAATGGGTACAATGGCTATGGCCATCTTTCTTGAAGCTTTTCCCATTACATGACCACATTTATCATATGCCGCTATGGATTCATGAGCCTACCCCATGAAATGTCACTCCCATTAGGGGTTGGAAGCAACTAAGAGGACTAGTTGCATAATCATCATTAACATAAGTGTGGTAACTAGCTTACAAATCATCAACTAGAAAAACATTCAAAGGCAAGGTTTGTGTGAAGTACTCTTGTACCCCTAACTTGAATATGGTCCATTGTGATGCTTTAATGGTTTTTGTCCCTAATGATGTTGATCTCACTTGATCTTGAGAGTGTGTTTCAGGTGGTTCATCACATATATAGTAGAAATCGCTTGAGAGATGGCTTGACACCTTTTATCATAGTAAAGAGGACACCTAGCCCATTTTTGATAGCATATATTGCACTACAACCACAATGTTGCCCTTCATGAGATAAGCGTCAAGATTTGAGGAGCCTTCACATGGTTGTATGTCGCAGGGTTGTGGGGGAGTGCCCCCGCCTCACGATTCCGCTCCCAATTCGCGCTTCGGGCGGGAGCGACTCGGGAGCGGGTCGGGAGCGCACTCCTAGCAAAAAAAAATGCTCCCTGGTTTTTCGGGAGCATTTTGTGTCTTTTGCAAAAAAATTGTGCAGTGATATTCCAAATGCAATTTTTTTTCAAAGAAACAAATAAGTTTTGAGTGGGGCAGCCTAATGATCAAGCCTATGGCCCTAGTATTGATATGCGATTCATGGTAATGTTTAAGAATTTTACTTAATCTTCATTTTCATCCTTTTACTTAAATTTTTAACATTACCATGAAATGACTTAGGATGTTTGAGAGTGGTTCCGACCTCATTGGATTTCATATGGAGAAAGTTAGAATTTTAGATTTCAATTCAAAATCAGCAGACTTATCAGTTTTCAGGATTTTCAGGATTGGAGGGATTGCAATGTTTCCATGGCATTTTTTGTCATGTAATTAGGGTAAGGAACTCGTATTTAATCAAGAGCACCAATCCCTCTATGTACCTTGATGTTAGTGACATTGGTTGTTGAACTCCTCTATCATGACCCTCCTAAAAATGTACGCATCACTCAAACAAAATATTGACTTGACATGCTATGCTTTTTCTATCTTATTTTAATGCTTGGAGGGTGATATTAATGACAAAGATCCCTATACAAATCTAGAGGTAATCACAAAGATACTTATGGATATTAATGCTTAGAGGGTGATATTAATGACAAAGATCCTAATTTTCCAACAAGACTAAAAAAATAGACATTTCTCATGGTGGCAAGAGGCCCAAGCATTAGCAATAGATAATAGATTTACTTGTCTTTTCTAGTTTCTAGTAGTTTTTATAACTATTAACTCTTTCATATTTATTATGATATTTTTTATAAACAATATATATGACAATTTAAGTTTGAAGTTTGAAGTTGGCAATTATAACTCATTAGTAATGAATTATGAATATGATGCTTCGTGAAAGTTGAAAGTTGTTTCATTTCATTTCATTTTATAACATTTCATTTCATGTTAGATATTATTTGTTGTAATGGTTACACTTAGCTTACAAGTACAACTTTGGTGATCAATGATGATAAATGTTATATATTGAATTTTGAAAGCTCGAAACTTTAAGATTGATGAATCATGAGACTCAATATGTTGTACGTTACTATGTTACTAACTGGTGGACGTGGTTAATTAAGATTATAACTTCTAGATGAGTGTTGTTATATGGTTCAATTTATGTTTTTTATATCTAATTCATCATTCTAGATTCTTTTGTTGACATATATGCATCAAAATATAAAAAATATATGTATTATATAAAAAATGCTCCCAAAATCGCTCCCAAACCGGGAGCTTTTGAAAATTTTGTTCCCGCTCACACTCCCTGTTTTCGCTCTCGCTCCCAAGTAACCTTGGTATGCCCCTTGCCTCATGTCCAAATGCTGACGATTTAAGCCAAGAAGCCAAGGCGTTGGTTTGATTGTTGATGTGCCCAAATGGACCCAGCACGCCCCCATGCCCGCCTTGAACTTGCTTGAAGGGTGTTTCCTTGTTCCAAAGCCCAAATAGTTATGGAGATCACTTGAGGTGGTTTGGGAAGGCTATAACACCTTATTTCAATGCCAACTCCACAACATCCATGCATGCCCTAGGAGGGTGATGTGAGCCTACTTGACGACAACATCTTTGTGGAGGAGATCTTACGTGGAGGTGTACTCATGCATTTCCGTGATGTCCCTTGGAGTGAGGAGCACTCTTGGACCCCTTTTGTCACTTACTTGGCAAATATGCCCATTTTTGGAGGACAACATCATGTTGGAGAGCCTTTCCTCAGACACGTGTGGAGAATTTATGACATTTTTATTATGATTTATCATTTGTAAAGCTATCTTTAGGCCAACTTACGACCTATTAGACTAGTAAAACACTACAAGCAAACTTTTAGGGCTTTTTCATTGTAAATTAATCAAAATTGACTTGGTTTCCCTCATATAAATAGAGGGAATTCATTTTCATTAGATCATCACACACACTCATCTCTCTTCTCTTGAGTCAGTGCTGCTAGCTCTTTTCTCTTTTTCTCTTGGACACAATGACTAAATGATGGTGCAAATTGTCTTGGGGGAATATTTTTGAATGGAGAGACTAACTTATGGATTGATGAAGTGATTCTTGCTTGATTTGCGTAAGTTTAAAGTTATCTTCTCCCATTTTTCATGCTATATCATGAAATTAAGGTTTATCTTGTGTCGTGTTGAAAGGTACAATAACTTTCATGAAATCTTATGTCTATGATTATGCAAAATTTGTCATTCAAGAATCCATCAAAGGAACTTGTGTTCATGCATCCTTTGACCTTAAATCCCCTATGAAAGAAGTCACTAGAATTTCTAAGAGAAGCAAATTAGGCTTCCACCCTCTCTACACAAGTCCTTCCATCATTGGCCTTGCTCTAATTGACTCCATTTCCCGATTGAATAGAGGCACTTTCTAGTTGTGTGTTCACCTTTTAAAAATTATCTTTTCTTCATTTCTTGTTAACTAGGATTAGGATTGTTGATTTTAGGGTTGGATTGTTCGTTGTTGAAGATAATAGCATTTCCATCATTTACATGTTACATTCACCCCATAATATCTTAACATCATTAGCGATTATGTAGAGAGAACAATATCAATAATGTAGCAAAACAGAAAAGGGAAACAAAAGAAAAACATACACAATAAAGACATCAGGATTTAGGTTAGAGACCAAGGCAAAACCCCACAAGGGAGAAAACCCAACCAGATTTGTCTTCTAATAGATATTCATCAATTGTTCAACTGAGATACAAAGTACAATTAGATTACATCAAATACAACGTTTGTGAACAAAACAATCTGATCTTAGAGAGTTGCTACAATATTGCATCTGTCATAGAGTCAGACAATCAAATCTACCATCCATCATGATAACATTGTCATCAAGTTCACTGTCATGGCCATATAGTTGAACTGTTACTATTATGAATTATATATCAAAGATTTTTGTCCATCAAGGTCATTGTTATCAATATCAAGAATCACAATCCCTTCCAGGCACTATCATCATTAAGTATCTTAATGCGTCATAGGAGAAGAACCCTAATTGGTTAGGGTATTGAATGTTGATTTTAGTGTAGCTTGGGAGGTACTCCAAGCCCTAGTGTTTGAGGGTTGGAGGTCAAAGCACCACAAGTAGGCTTGTGGGCTTAGATCCCAAGCCTGGGGTTTTGCACCCAATGTGAAAATTCTGAATCTTTACAAACAGAAATCCTACTGCAGTCATTGGATTAGCATCTCCTACTTGTTATTTCATTCAACAAGTTATTTAATTTATAAACAATGATGAAAAACACTACTGCAGACTACACTGACATACAGATCATAAACTGAAACAATAGATGAGACAAACACACAAGGGACATAGTTATTTTTGGACAACACATCCCCAGAAAAACCCAATGCGGGAAAACTGATGCAGCAGATAGAGGGTTTGTATTAGTAAGCAAGCAGAATTTGAGTACAACAAGTTGCCTCTCACACCGGCTAACCTTTCAGAGAAATCTCGACAGCAAGAAATACATACGAGGGTTTACCTCGTTCTCCAAGTCACACCTGATCCAATGAGTGATCTGACTCCCGACAAAGACTGTGAAATCCCCGCACAATCACTACATGGGCCAACGTCTTACCCCTAGAAGACTACGTCACCCCTTCTGCTGGATCGATTTGCTGGAGGAAGATTGTTGTTCAACCCTCCCGGCTCAGAACCTCTCTTTTCCGGCAAAATCTCGGACTTCTGACGAATACTCTGCACTGCCACTGCAAGACACCCTCCTGGCATGCGTGAGCCCCTCCTGGCCTGCATGAGCCCCTCCTGGCCTGCGTAGGCTTTTGTGCTACATTCCTAATGCTCAGGCTACCTCTCTACCACTACTCTTTGGCTCGAAACTTCCTCTTCGATCCAAATCTCTGCTTCTACCCCTCTCACTGCAACTCAGATCACTTGTTCAATTTTCTCAGCAAATCTTGCCCCAAAAAAATCAAACTGACTGATCAACTTGGTGTATCTCCAACTTACCCTCAAGCCTCCTCTTATACTTTTCCTATTGATGAATCAACGACCGAGACTAAGTCCCTAATCAAAGGCTAAGATTAAAACAAACTTGATCCTCGTCTCTTAAAAGCTTCTCACCCACATTTTTATTAATAGCCATTAATATTTTTATTTTGCTAAGTTTAGACTTAGGAACCCCATTAAAAATCTAATTATTTTAATAACTCACAATCCGGGTGGAATTTCACCAAAGGATTTCTGGGTCTTGGAGATCGCATGTATTCTAGCCCCTCCACAAAATTTCGGAGCTAGAGCACATCCGATGTTACCAAAAATCAACACTCCCTCTTAGCAAGGTATGTGCTCTAGCAATACTCCCCAACAGAAGTATCACATTGATCCACGACATCAGTCCTCTGTGCTACTGATGCTTGGCCTGTTGCCCTTCATCCACTCTACTGCTACAACCTGTACTGCTGCCCATGACACTGCCACTATCACTGTTGCATCTGTATTGCAACTTCCTCTCAATATACTGCATGATGTTGCCAATTACACTACCACTGCTAACTGTAACTCACTTGCTGAGAAGTAAGCAACTGAAAAGACCACCCAAAAGCTGACATGTTGGTCAGTTTGGATACCCCCGTGATGTTGAAGCTACCTCTGTTGCTAATCTGCGCTAACCCTCTCATGCTACTCCGCTACTGCAATCTGCTCTATGCCTCCCGCACTGCTGCAACCTCCACTGTGTTGCTCAAACTTTGGCACTCTCGCTTTGCCACTGTTGCTCCATCATCCTTCATACCAACTAACTCTCGTCATTCTGCCACTGTCATTAAGGGCTCCCGTAGCCGTATGTGATCCAAGAGTTTTGGCACCTCAAGGATCTTGCCCCTTCTGTGTAGACCTCTTGACTACAACTCAATGTCACCCCACCTCTTCTCTAGAGGTGCATGAGCACTCATGGCATAATCGTCATCCTTGCCCTCTTCGTCAGCTTTCGCTGGAGCAACCTTCGAGTCAGACTTCTCTTCCTTGCCCTTCTTCTGAGGGCATTGAGTGGCGAAATGTCCCAGTTCCCAACACTTGAAGCATCTGACTTTGGATATATCCTTGTTCTTCCTCCTCTGTTGTCGTTGTTGTCCCGATGATGCAAGAGTTGCATCCTCCTCCTCCTCCTTCTTGGCTCTGACTCCTTTGCCGCTACTTCCTGCCTTGGTTAACCACCTTATCTCTTTCTATCGAAGCGTTGCCCATATCTCCTCCCAACTGAGGAGAGAAGCCCTGCCCAAGATGCTCTGGACAAAGGTCTCCTAGTCTTCAGTGACTACATTCAGGGCAGTCCTAACCATGAACTTAGGAGTTGGTGTAGACCCCACAGAAGTCAGCTGCTCTCGAATCCCTTGCAACCTGAGAAGGAAGGGATCGATTTCTTCTCCCTTCTGTATCTGATACTATCTCAACTGGTTCTCAAGCAACATCTTCCATTGAACGGAAGTTCCCTCATACAAGGTGGTCAAGGCCTCCCACATCTCCCTTGATGTGTCCTTTTCAGCAATATGTGGGACCACATGATCCTTGACCCCATCCAAAAGCATGCACTTTGCCTTCACTTGAGCCTCCTTGTATTTATTGAGAGGATCAGCATCGACCGGAACATAGACAATCTTCAACGCATAATCCTTGATGCGATTCATGTCCAAGACTGCCAGGATCCTGGCCTTCCAGATGACAAAGTTGGATGCTCCATCCAATCTGTCCTAATCCCTCAATCCATTGACTGCCATCTCTGCTCAAACAAGTATAGAACAAGTCCTCTTCTCTCTCTCTCACTGCTGCCCTAGCAAGACTCGGATCTGGATTTCTTTGGCACTAGAAATCCTTTAAGGAACAAGTTCCTTCTAGACTCCCTCTGAGTCCTGAGTTCCTTCTCGGAAATCCTCCCACCAAATAATGTCAAATCACCCCTTCTCCAATCCTCCTTTGCTACTGCTCAGCAACCCAAACCTAGATTTCTTTGGCAAGAAATCCGTTAAGGCAGTGACTCCCTCTACCTCGGTTTCGTCTCCACAGACACACTTCTGCAACAACATACCACCAGCACCACAAATCGAATCTTCCTACTACCCCGGCAACTGATTGATCTGAGCCCCTCAGGCTCTGCACTGGCCCAGAGAGCTGACACAGTCACTACGTGAGCTCCTCTCGGCTATTGCGTCTCCTCCTCTTGGCTCAGAAAGATTACGCGGGCACTGCATGAGCTTCTGCGTCACTCCTTCAGCTGCTCCTCTAGCTCTGAAACAATGTTCACTCGGGACAGCTGCCTCTTTGCAGTAGATTTGATGGATCTCCCGATTGATCGCTTCAGTGTCCTATGATCTACAATGCTCTGATACGTTGTGAAAATTTCTGAATCTTTACAAACAAAAATCCTACTGCAGTCACTGATTTAGCATCTCCTACTTGTTATTTCATTCAACAAGTTATTTAATTTATAAACAGCGATGAAAAACACTACTACAGACTACATTGACATACAGAACATAAACTGAAACAATAGATAAGACAAACACACAAGGGAGACCATTATTTTTAGACAACACACCCCTGTAAAAACCCAATGCAAGAAACCCACTGCAGTAGATAGAAGGTTTGTATTATTAAGAAAGCAAAATTTGAGTACAACAAGTTGCCTCTCACACCAGCTAACCTTCTAGGGAAATCTCGGCAACAAGAAATACATACGAGGGTTTACCTCGTTATCCAAGTCACATCTGATCCAATGAGTGACTTGACTCCCGGCAAACATTGTGAAATCCCCGCACAATCACTGCATGGGCCAGTGTCTTGCCCCTAGAAGACTGCATCACCCCTTCTGTTGGATTGATTTTCTAGAGGAAGATTGTTGTTCAGCCCTCCCGGGTCAAAACCTCGCTTCTCCAGCAAAATCTTGAACTTCTGACAAATACTCTACACTGCCACTGCAAGAGACCCTCTTGGCCTGCGTCAACACTGCGTGAGCCCCTCCTAGGCTACATAGGCCTCTGCGCTGCCTTCCTAATGCTCAGGCTGCCTCTCTACCACGTACTCTTTGGCTTGAAACTTCCTCTCTGATCCAAATCTCTGCTTTTGCCCCTCTCACTGCGACTCAAATCACTTGTTCGATTTTCTCAGCAAACCTCGCCCTAGAAAAATCGAACTGACTAATCAACTTGGTGTATCTCCAACTGACCCTCAAGACTCCTCTTATACTTTTCCTGTTGATGAATCACCTGCCAAGATTAAGTCCATAATCAATGGCTAAGATTAAAACAGACTTGATCCTCATCTCTTAGAAGATTCTCTCCCACATTTTTATTAATACCCATTAATATTTTTATGTTCCTAAGTTTAGACTTACGAATCCCATTAAAAATATTAATTATTTTAATAACTCACAATCCGGGTGGAATTTCACCAAAAGATTTTTGGGTCTTGGAGATCTCATGTATTCTAGCCCCTCCACAAAATTTTGAAGCTGGACCACATCCAATGCTACCCAAAATCAACACCCAATTGTGTTTGGGGCAATTCCGGAAGCACATTTCCACACGTGATGGCATGACACGATAGAGGGCGGAAAGGAGAATCCAACGCATTGAGAATCATCCAATTCTGAGTTACCGTTGTTGAGTTATGAATTTGTGAAGTTAAAGAATGGGCATGAACAACAAGTGTCAAGGTCGGCTTGATGTTAATAAGCCTTGTGACAGGTTGTTAAGCCCACACATGTGATTTGATGGAGCCCTTGTATTATGTATAAATATAAGGTGGAGAAGAGTCATTTAACACATCCAAGAAGCCTCTTTCATAGTCTACACAGCAAGAAAGTCAGCTCGGGTGTGGGCAGCGCAAGTGCAGGAACACACAAGTGCAGGAACATGCGAAGTGCAGGAACGGGTGAGTGCAGGAATGCACGAGTGCAGGAACGCGAGTACAAGAACGCAAGTGCAAGAATCCGAGTGCATGAACGCGCGAGTGCAAGAATGAGAGTACAAGAAAGCGAGTGCAGGAAGGCATAAGTGCAAGAACACGTGAGTGCAAGAATGCGTGAGTCCAGGAACGCAAGTGCAAGAGCACACGAGTGTAGGAACATGCGAGTGTAGGGACGGGCTATGTATGTATTGTATTGATGTATTAAGGTTGAATTGATACTAGTGGATGATGTCCTAGGAGAGTATAGTTCGGAAGTCTGTTAGCAACCATGTGGAAGGGTTTCCTAGGTGTTGGACACTCTAACTAGGAGCAGATGCTATAGCAAGGATTGGTCACTCATGAACTATTGGAGGGCAGCGTGAGAGTGGACCAAGTGTGGACGTGATTGGGCACTTATGGTCTACTGGAGGACAGCGAGATAGTGTCCAAATTGGAGCCTGGTGAGCAACACTTTGATGGACAAAGGTAGCTGTGAGAGACAATTGTTGAGCTCAAGGGTCTGAGCAACCAGGAGCAGTTTGTGGAGCCCGAGACGTGTGTGTGGAGAAGGAAATCTATAGCAAATGATGGTTAGTCCTCCTAGCCCATGTTCATTGTGGGAGATGGACATCTTGTAGTGATAGGTGGCAACCCTCATGCCCTATGTTGGTCTTCATTGGAGCAGCGCAAGAAGACCATAGTGGGTTGAAGTCCCTAAGTAGCTGAGGAGCAGCAGTGGGCAGTTGAGAGTTGTTCACAAGTGGAGTTGTGAACAACTCGATAGGAGTCTTGATGTGTTGTGCCCTTGATGGACAGAGGCACAACTAGAGAGCAGATTGGATAGCCAAGATTTAGTGGCCAGTTGGACTTGAATCGTTGATAAAGGCAGTGCTGCAAATCGGGGGCCAAAGGATCGGGCAGGTACATAGTACGACTGGGAGGAGCTGAAGGAGTCGACTACATCAGCAAGATGCTCAGAGTATCTTGTTGAGGGTAGATTGGTCGTTGATGTACTGATGCCAAGCCCCAAGTTTGTATCTTGTACTAGTGGATGTATGAGGGCCATTATCCTTCGTACGGGAGCCCTAGATTATTGTATTATATGTTGTTAATATAACGAAGTTGGGTTGAAAATTTTGTAAAAAGTTGTCTATATTTTGTGCTTGTGTGATTTACTACTATTTTATTCCGCTGTGCAAAGTAGTTTATGGTTGAGATTCCTGGTTTGGTAGCGTCAGAGATTTTAAGATTCTATCCTCGACCCAATTTTGTGGAAATTCAACATTGAATATATCATACACAGTAATGCTAAATAGAGAAAGCGAAACCATACCACAATGTAGTGCGGACCATAGTTCACATAATGTAATGTGGATACTGTAACCATTCCATAAATCAAGTTCACATAACGTAATGCGAACATTGTAACCATACCATACCATATATTGTAACCATAACATACTGTAACCATACAATATACTGTAACCATATCATGTTGTAACCATACCATATATCGTAACCAATTTCGATACCACTGAGTAGTCAATAGAAATATCAGTCACAACAAAGATGTGATGCCATGTGAGATGCCTCGGTGTCTAACTGTGTTCAATGCCCATGTGATTGTGTATCAATGTGATGCTCGCGAATGTGAATCACAAAAGAAAGTTGCGGGCCAACGAGTTACTTGAATTGCAAGCCATTGTGAAGTTAGATATGATGCCATGACAAAGAACCATTGTTTGGAGAACCACTGTAACGAGTGTCCAAAGATAGTCACTGCAAGCACAGATATGTAGTATGCAAACTATGCTAGAGTGATTTATTGTGAAGAGCAAGCTTAGAACTTATATATATATATATATATATAATTTGAAGATAGATCGAACCACTGAGAATGGTACCCACCATAGCGTGCCATAAGAAAATACGATGCAGAGAAATACAACATCTGTTGGCATGTGTCATAGAGATGAATCAAATCACATAATGAGAGCCACAAAGATAACCTTGTCATGCGAGCAACAAACCTAACAAATAAATTTGACATGCGAGCTATAAATCAGAGATAAATCTTCACCGCTTGATTGTATATCATGGAGTATTGATGGGTATATACATATAGTTAATTTCATCTCATGAAGGGTCATGTCCCTTGCATGAGCCAACCTAATCTATGGGTGACCGAATTTGAAAATTCAAATATTTCCCTCCTTGAAATATCACAAATTCAAATTGCTTACCCGAGGCTTTGACACAACATATAATAATAGGCAAAGAGCCCACATATCAATAAACAATATTTAATTTGAATTCTTCTTTGGGTATGAGGGGTTTTCCTTTAGGGAAATGGGGTTTCCCAAGGGAAATTCATCTCGAAGCTACTCAATTTTCAACACCCTCTCTCAGCTAGGGAGGAATTTCCATTTACATCATAACTCTCGTCTCGGATGATATATCTCAATATAATAAGGCAAGCAACTACATTATCATTACATCTCGTCTTGTCTTATAGAAGAAGAATAATGCATAATCAAAAGTAGGGGAGATCAATCTTATAAACCCTACAAGTCTCCAAGTCAAATTTCATGACTTTCATCTCAGCTATATCAACAAGATATCCATCTTATCACATCTAATCTCAACTTAACTCCTTTGATCATCAATTGAACAATGATGTATCGATCTAAAGAAGAAGAACCATCATAGGTGATCTAACTACCGTGGATATTCCACTCGACAGTTCGTCACAACAGATTTCATAATATTATATTAAAAAACTGAAATTCTACACTGTTATAGTTTTATTAAATTTCTGGATCTATAGATCTATTGTTAATAGTGCATGCATGTGAATGAAAATTATGCAGAAAATAGAGAACTGCAAAATAAAAGCTCACATACACATAAGACACACGATTTTCTCTGGGAAACCCTTTCGGGACAAAAACCCAACTAGAAGGTGAAGACACTCCACTCCCTTTCTTTGTTTGGAAATATCGTTGCAAGTATAACGAAGTGTGGCCTGTGGATCATGGGCTACTACAGTGCAGAAATCCTCTTTGTGTGCTCTACCTCCTATCCCTCTTGGCTATTTTTGCTCAGCTATGGAAGAAATGCACTCAAAGGAATGGAATCCCTTCTTCGAGTGGCCTGGTTATAACACAGCCTGATAGCCCACTAGTGGTCAAGTTTGACTACCTCAACTCTTAACCAAAGTTACAATATAAACTCTTCTAGAGACTTTTACAACATAATCACGTGGCTAGCCTCTTTTCCATGAATAATGGGGGTTGACTGTGAAAATTTCTAACCCGAAATTCTACTACAGTAACTGATTTATTTCACCTACTTATTCTTCACAATAAGTTATTTACGAAATCCCTTCAGCAAACATTAAAATAAACTCTACTGCAGCTATCACATAATTACACAAAGAAAATAACAACGATATACATGCACAAGAACCAATCACATCAACACAGTGGTTTTTGGACAATTGTCCCTGGAAAAACCCAATGTGGGAAAACCATTGCAGCAGATGGGGGTTTTATTAATCTTCAGCAGCAATCGCTTTACAAGGAATGATTTTACAGAGAAACTGAGAGAAAACTCTTGAGACTTTCCCCTGGAAACTTTCTGACACCTTGGAAACCCTTCTCCCACTTCTGCGTCACTTTTGCATCACTTTGCATGGTTTTGCGTCCCTCTGTGTCAACTTGCGTGAAGGTTGCGTCTCCCCTGGACTGCTTCTCCCTCTGCGCTCTCTCAATGCCCCTGCATCACCTCCTCCTCAGTCACTGACTGCTGTTGATGCCCTCCTCTTCCTCCACCCTGCAACTCTTCCTCTGAAATCGATCTCCTTCTCTTTGAGAATCGGTTTTCCTTGGAATATTGAGTATCTGCTGGTGTGTCTCCAAATGATCCTCAAGTCTTCTCTTATACTTTTCATGTTGATGAATCAACAACCAAGACTAAGTCTCTAATCAATGACCAAGATTAAGTCTCTAATCAATGACTAAGATTAAAACATACTTGATCCTCGTCTCTTTGAAGCTTCTCACCCTTTATCTTTATTTATTTTTTTTTTTTTGGTAGGTAAGACCCATAGGGGATTTGAACCAGTGACCTATCACACGGAGTGCCTTAACAATGCACCCATTCACCGTCAATCCAAAGCCCCATGGGTCTCACCCTTATCTTTATTAATATCCATTAATATTTTTATTTTCCTAAATTAGACTTAGGAACCCATTAAAAATATTAATTATTTTAATAACTCCTCACCCGGGTGGAATTTCTCCAAACGATTTTTGGGTCTTGGAGATCTCATGAGCCTTAGCCTCTCTACCAAATACTAAGGCTAGAGCACATCCGATGCTACCCAAAATCAACATTGACGTGACATGCTCTCGAATTATGGTGGTGAAACAAGAAGGTTAACTTCTTAGTGGCATAACTTTCACATACGGACTCTGATTGACACACTTCTTGAGTCATTGGAAAGATCTTTGTGTGTAGAATAGCATAAAAAGACATGCCACTAAAGCGGCAAAGTATTACCTTCCAAAAACATCATTTGATGCCTCAAAACACTCCAAGAATGTTTCATACCTTGTTTTGCCAAATTGGGTGCCACCAATAAAAATGGTCCTATGAGTTGATTCCTCCATTTTTTCCACTCTGCAAGCATTAAGATGAATGATAAACAATATAATGATATAATCTGGATCACACCTCCCCATTTTAGGGGGCTTTTGGTCCCCAAAAGCTTCTATTGAATGAGGTGAGGAAATTTTTCCTCCACCTTCTCTTTGGTGAACCATTTAGCTTTGCCTGGAAGTTGTCCTTTCAACCCAAACTGCCAAAGGTCATGTTTCCCCTATCTTGTAGTTTTGGACCTCTTCTGCAAAATTGTATCTTCTGTCAACTCTGCCTGAGCATCTGGTGCCAAATCCTCCATAGAATGTAGGACATGTTCATCTTCCTAATCTAGAATGGAAGGTTAATAGAGTTCCAAATTCTCTACATTCACAACTAAGTAAATGTGCATATATGGTGGTAAACTGACTCGGTAGGCATTATCACCCACCTTTTCCAGTATGTCAAAGGGGCCATACCTCAGAGCCTTGATTTTCTTACCAGGCCCTACCATCTCTCCTTGTTCAATTGTAGCCATACTCTATCTCCCACCTTGAATGATTTCTCTTTTCTATGTTGATCATGCCTGACCTTATATTTCTCCTGTGACTTCTGCAGTGTCTCCTGTACTTGTAGATGGATCTGCCCTATGTTACTTGGGAGCGAGAGCAGAAGCGGGGTGCGGGAGCGGAAATGGGAGCAGGAGCGACCATTTTCAGAAGCTCCCAGTTTGGGAGCAAATCCCGGAGCGATTTTTTAAAAATATATATATTCTTTATATTTTTTAATTTTTGATACATATATGTCAACAAAAACATGTAGAATGATGAATTAAACATAAAAAACATAGATTGATCATTGAACCATATCACATCAATGATCAATCATCTAGAAATTATAATCTTCATCAACCATGTCCACAAGTTAGTAAAATACATATTACAACTGCAACATATTGAGTCTCATGAATCATGATTCATCAAATTCAATCTTAAAGTTTCAACTTCAAGCTTTCAAAATTGAAAATTCAATATATAACATTTATCATCATTGATCACCAAAGTTGTACTTGCAAGCTAAGTTTAACCATTACAAGAAGTAATATCTTAGATATTTCTAAGTCCAACTTCTAATTGTTAACATGAAATGAAATGTTATAAAATGAAACATGAATAATGAAATGAAATGAAACAACTTTAGTCTTTCACGAAGCATCATATACATAATTCACAATCATTACCAATGAGTTATGATTGCCAACTTCAAACTTCAAATTTTCATTGTCACAGTCATATATTGTTTATAAAAAATATCATTATGATATGAAAGAGTCAAGAGTCAAGGACTCAAAACTCAACAGTTATGAAAACAAAAGTCTAATAGAAACTAGAAAAGACAAGTAAACTGTAAATCTACATGTGGCCCTTGCCACGAGAGTCTCCAAGAGTATAAGCAGGTCGTGGTGGTCTTCTAGGAGTCTCCCGCACAGACCGACGACCAGAACTAGAAGGCACATGCCCTCCACGTGAGGGTGTAGATGGAGGTGGCGACAGCAAAGGAACAAGACTCAGAACTCAAGCACTGCTACTGGATGGTGGAGGTGGAGGTGGCATGGCTGCTGCAACTGCTTCATCTTCATCCCTTATAAGTTCCTCGTCCAGTTCTTCAAGATATACAGTGCCATCCTCCAAATTGTCATCCTCTGGGTGATTGTCCCAAATTTTATATGTGGGATCTGTTAGACTCCGTCTCATGTCAGAGATTGATTCTTCTTCAAAACCCTGTTTTGAAGAAGAAATCATTAATGTGTTGTTTCAGATTATGTAATTTATCTCCAGCTCTTCAACTGGCAGCGACTTCGTCATATGGTTTCAGATAAATTTCAGGACAGTCTTTGTGCAATTATTTTGCTCCATCCAGTATCGTGTTGTGAAACAGAATGCTGACGATGCATTTTATGAGCTGCAAAATCCTCAAGAACAAATTCAAGCTTATGTGTTTGATGTGGTTCGAGCAAATGTTCCGAAGATGAATTTGGATGAAATTAATTGAAACAAAAGGGCGATGTTGCCAAAGTTGTGTTAGAAACGCTTGAGAAAGCAATGGGGTTATATGGGTATAACATACAACAAATACTTGTGGTTGATATAGTTCCGGATCAGTACAGAAGGAAATGAATGGGATCAATGCAGCTCAACGACTTCAACTTGCAAGTGTTATGCTGGCCATGATGATTCCAGGCCTAGCGTTTCTTCCTCCAAAGGCTCATGTTTGTTTGACTGTTCTAAAGCCCGCAGTCTATTACAGTGATCTGAAGACATTTCTCTGATTGTGATATGTCATCTTGCTGGGGCTTAATGGCTACGACTCAAATGCCGACTGAGGTGTTGTTATATGATATTTATGCTGTGGAGCTTGCTAGTGGGGGTTCAATTTTTGAGTCAAAATCTGCTGCAGCAACATACAGCTTATTGAGCTGTGTTTCAAAGTTGCATTGTTTTGCTGTACACTTCGTTGAAAAGTCACATAAACAACATTCTGTTTGGATTCCAAGGGCACTTGTGTTTGGCCATCCAGATCCCAAGACTTGTCAAGAATGGGTCCAACGCATCCATAACTTTCTAAACATAGACGATAAAAGGCCTAAGAAACTCCTGGTTTTTGTAAACCCTCTAAGTGGAAAAAAGCATGCTGTTAAAACTTGGGAAGTAGTTCGTCCTTTTTTTTTGATCGTGCAAAAATAATATTGAAGGTGGTGAAGACAGTTAGAGCTGGTCATGCATTTGATATTATGAAGGAGATCACAACTGAGCAGCTTAACTGTTATGATGGAGCCGTTACTGTGGGTGGAGATGGTTTTTTTTAATGAAGTTGTGAATGGGCTTCTTTCATGGAGACATAAAGCTCCTTATCCACCATCTCCTGTAGATGTTGAACATTGCATTCAAGAAAATGCAGGCCAACCCATTGTCCCACATACTGATGCTGTCCAAAATACAGAACTTGGTGCCAGAGCTGTTCAAGACACACAAGATCATGCTGATCTTGATTCTCCTCCTTTATGCTATGATAAAGATTCGAGTCCTCTTCTTCCTAATTTTGTTGCTTCTAGGATAGAAGCCTCACATTTAAGCTTGCACCAAAGGTTACCGTCTGGGGATGACCCTATTTCTCAGGGAAGTTCTGAGGATAAAAGCTCTAAAGTGAATCTGATGGTTGAATCTTCCAGAACATCACTGAGAGCTCAACATGAAGTACCCAATCCGAGATTGGGACATGATAACATACAAGGTTCTTGCACAAGTGGAGGAGCATCATGAGCTAGAAACTTTACGCTACAAGTTATGCCCCTTGGAAGTGCGAGGTAGCCCTGAGGATAAATATGGGAAAATTTCTATTTTGATTCAGGCATATATATCACGTGGTACATTTAAAAGTTTCTCACTAGTTGCAGATGCTAATTATATAAGTCAAAGCCTTGGTTGAAATTATGCGTGCAGGGTGGTGTCCAATGACTGCTCTTTTCTTAGAATATTGCAAACCCGTGGATCGGCGGATTTGACCTCATCAACATCCTCTTAGACAATTTGAGAAGGACCTCTCTCTAGAGATATTGAGGAAACTTGAAGATAAGGATGCTCGGTTAGACCATCTCTATGAAATGGAGGAAAGATATTTTTTCAGTCAGATGTAAAAGAGGTAGCATTGTGCATGAAGAATCAGTTCCTTCAATATGGCGAAGGAAAAGTTATAATGAGCAACACCCACCAAATGACATCAATGCAGCTCTAAAGAATGACTTGCAGCTTCATCCTTATTCGAAGTCCCCTGTCAAATGTTACAGTGGAGATCTCGGTATGGGATTTGGAAGGGACCTGTCCATACCACAAAATCAACAAAAATATATCAGTGCTATCAAAAATAACACTTCCAGTTTTTGAAATGCAATATCAAAAATCACATAATGCAAAGCCGGCAACTGAGACAACAGAGGGATTGCGTTCAAGGGTGTCAAGCCTTTTTCCAGGAAGAACAAAAACATTCAAATGGCAGAGATGAAAGAGGCTGGGGACATCTGGAAAGAGCAGTCTTTGCCATTCAACAAAATCCGCAAATGCCTGGACGCGTGGATTCATGTGCTCAACAGATATGCCTATTATTATCCGATAAGAAAGATTGTAGGGGGGTCGATTTCCATCCGATATATGCGGTGGATTCATTCCAGATTATCAAAATCTTCTCCTAATTTCGGTAAATGGCCAACGCATTTCCAGATTTGGGGCGCAGTTTGCAAAGTGGCATTCATAGGTTCGTTTGCGTGTCAAAAACTTGGATTCGAATCAGGGTAACATGCTTATTCTCCATGTATGTGGCTCTATGTTATTTACGCTCCCATGAATGTCGTTCTCAACGGTGGTGATCCAAACTACGTGGCTCTTTTATCATCAGGTTTTGCTATTTTGCCTGATGGCAAACAGTGGAGTTTGGGTAGCAATGTCATTAATGACAAAATCTCCAGTGGCTCGTTGATTGACTGTGGCTTTCCCAGATTTTAGTCGACTCTGTGCCAACAGCAAAGCTATCTTTAGGGTCGGTTGCAACTGTCAACAGCCTCCTATCCTGTACAGTGGAAATGCTTGATCGAACAAGGCACCTCTTGGAGCAGATGGAGGATCCTATTCTATTTTTATGGCTTTAGTTGAAACAGCGCCGCTGCTTTTAGGGGTCGATCTGTTGTTTTTTGTTTTAGTTGATTTAATGTATAAAAAATAATTTGTAAAGAGTGAGAGTTAGTCAGGGGATTTTTTTTTTCTGAGTGCTGGAGGAGAACTGAGCTCCATTGTACAGTCTTTGACAGAGGGATTTTTAATGAAAATTTCACAGCTCTAATTTCTGAGATTCATGTGGTATGTTAATTTAGCATAAGTTTTCCCTTTGTCTCATATGTAAACTGTTATGTTTCATTCACTTCATGATCATTTCTAATTGAGCAAATGAAGTGTTTAGGTAGAATTCATAGTATTATATGCTCTGCCTATAAGTTTGTTCAATTCAATGTTTTCTTCTGTTTGACAAGGATTGAAAGTTATTGTTTGCCCTTGTCAGCTCCTCACCGGTCTTGCCATCCCATTTAAATCCATATTTGATGTTAAATTCCTTGCCTACCTTGCCTCAGTTGTCAACCTGTGTTGTTCATTATTTTTCTCTGTTTGAAGCTGTGATTTTGCCCATGCAGCCCAGAAAAACCCCGTTATTTAATTAAAAACCCCAAATCAAATTCTTTTATCAGTTTACTAGCCTAAAACCAGTGTTTCTAATTGGTCAATCCTCCTATTAAATTCAAAAACCCACCGAGTTTGACTCCGAGAGAGCCTTCTCAAATACCCCGTAGGGCTAGCTACGAGGTGAAATGGGTTTGATGTAGCTTGAGATTTGCCTTCTCACCTGAGGGTGGAAATTTCAA
>APFE030765133.1:1248-14378 GCA_000404065.3 Pinus taeda
TCAAGGCTTGGTGCTTTTCTTATCCCAGAAAAAGTTCAACTAAAGTGGCCTCATTGAGAAGAAATTTTACAACCTCAACATATTGTATACTGTGGCCTGTTAAAACCAACTATGTTGCAATTGGAATCTCACCATCCTTACTTTTCATGGAGGGATAGCCATGTGAACCCTAAAAATTCAAAATGGCTTCAATAAAACTTGACATATGGATATCAAGGTCCAAGAAATGTTGAATTTGATTGAAGAGGATGCAGATTCATTTGCCAAGCGTGCAGAGATGTTCTAAAAAATGCAACCAGAGCTTGTACATTGGGTTGAAGAGTTTTATAGAGCATATTGAGCTTTAGGAGAACAACGCGACCACATCTTCAAGGAACAGAAATTCATTAAACCATGGTAGAGGAATTTCCAAACCAAATTCATTAGAAAAACAGGTTGAGTCCTCTTGACGTTGATGAAATTATAAAAAACAATTATGACCGATAGAAGAAATCACAAAGACAGATGTGTAATAGAGCTACACTATCTTTTGAGAAGTCCAGAGGATGGAGGAGAAGTTACAAAACTCTAGGGGTCAAAGGAGGTGAATGAAATAACTACAAAATATAGAACCATTGAGAAAAAGCCATCACAATTGCGAGATGAGATGAATTGTGTGCAAGAAGAAATCCAGAAGATGAAAGAAGAGTCATCATATCAAGTTAAACAAATCAATGAGTTGAAAGAGAAAGTATTCTCCTTGAAGGAGAGGAATGAAGAACTTGAAAAAGAAGGACATGTACTGAGACTAAAATTACAAGTTGAACATAGAGGAGCATCAAAAACTTGAAACAAAAATTCAAAATTTGGAAGCAGAATTGCAGAAGTTGGATGGGAGACTTGGAAAAGGAATCTAGTATGAAGATGTGAACCCCAAATATAAACCTAAAGATAATAAAATATCAAGTATGAAATATGGGTAGGTTAGGACAGGGACTTAGCACTTGGGAAAAGAAGAATAAGAAGCTTAGAAAGATATTTCAAATTCACATGAAAAACAAGAGGCAATAATTCTTCAGTATGAATATTTCCTCAATCTTTATTAGAATTCTGAAAATAGGGCCAATGATTTTCACGTTAGACTGGCTCTTGCACGAGAGGAAAATACCAATATTAAATCTGAGTTATCATCTAGAGCTCTACATTTTAAAGTTGTAGAAGAGAAAGCACACCACTTAGAAAAGGGACAAGAATTCCCCTGAATAGGAGAGGGAACATTCAATCAAGAAGACAAGCTTTCTAATGGAAGAACTAAATTCTAGTCTTCTACACATAATGAGGAACAAAGTCTTAGAATAAGACTACAAGAAGAGACAACCTAGAATAGGAGAATTGATGTAGCTCTGAGAAGATTCCAATAGACCTTGAGTCAATCACAAGAACAATAGCAACTTTTGACAACAGAGATACAAGAAGGAACTGAGAGGCTCTGAAGGATGCTGACAAAAAGTTTGATGCAACTATGAAAAGCATCCATCTGGTATTGATTCAATCACAGGAATAAGAGAAAGTTCTGACAACTGAGACACAAGTGGGAATTGAGAGGCTGAAGGATGCACAAGAATAAAACAAAAAGCTTAAATATGAGGTATAAACTAGAGCTCTACACTTCAGAGTTATAGAAGAGAAAGCACATGACTTAGAAAGGGACAAAAATTCGCTTAAATAGGGGATGGGGCATTTAGTCAACGAGATGAGCCTGCTACTGGAAGAACTAACTTCTACACATAATGAGGAATGGAATATTAAAATAATAATTCAAGAAGAGACTACCCAGAACAGGAGGATTGATGTAACTATGACAAGCTTACATGAGGCATTGAGTCAGTCATAGGAACAAGAGAATGTTCTGACATCAGACATACAAGTGGGAACTGAGAGGCTAAAGGATGATGACATAAAAATAAATCTTCTAGAGGAATATATTTTCCAATTCCAAAACATGAATGGTGCTTTGGTGGAGAAAATTTCATCTGCATCAATGTCTATTAAAATTTTAGAAGAGGAAGTCTCTAAATTCAAGCAATACAAGGTCAATTTTTTGGATGAAGTGCCACCTCATTTGGACCAGAGAAATTATCTGCAGTAATAACGTTATTGCTTGAAAGAGGAAATGAATGACCTACACAGGATATTTTAGATAATGACAAGGCAAATCAAACTATTAAGACTAGACCTAGAGAATCTTCAGTTGTGTTTTGTTAGTTGCAAGATGACAATAAAAAATTGATGGAACTTTTCCAAAACCGATGAAAAGTTTGCAATGTCAAAGATTTCTGAAAAAAGTAGAGGAGGCGCTTAGAGACAGAAATACATATCTAGAAAATGTATTATCATCTTATACAATAGAGGCATAGAGGGTTGGCAATTAATTGAAGAAGGAACAATTACTTGCCCAGGATCTATAGGAAGAGAAGCATACCATAATATTTGAGAATCAACATTGCACTAAGAAAATAAACATTCTTGAAGCAAATTTGCACAATATCCAGAAAAGGGTTTCTAAACTTGAAAGAGAAAACATGAATTTGAGCAGTGAGTTGAAAAATTCACATGGACATGTGGAACAACTCAATGAACAGATATGCTTTTTCCAAAGTGTGAAAGAAAAAAATGAACATGAACTTACAACATGAATTACTCAAATACACAATTTAGAAAAGGAGGTTTACTTATTACAAGTATAAGGAAATGACCTGAAGACTAAACTACGAAGAGAGACAGAAAAATTCAAAAATAGTCAGCTTGAGATAGGAGATTTATATGGCCTACTATGTTAAATGGAAAACGAAAATGTTGCATTATCAGTTGAGTTTGAGAAACATATAAGAGAGTATAAAGCCAAGGAAGAGAGGGTGTCAGAATTAGAATGGACAATTCACATACAACAAACATAAAAAAATTCATTGATGAATAATATTTCCTCTGAAATGATATTAAAAAGGAACTGGAGGCATAGATGGAGAAGCTTCGAAATGTACTTCTTGTTCCTGATATTGCAAGGGGGCAATCAGCAAGCATAAATGTCGAAAGCATGCAATTGCTCAATATTATTTTTGATAAAGTAAAATACCTTGAAAAAAACATTTACATGTCGAAGGAGTTAAAAAATTCCTTTCCATTGTGGCATTGGCAACTAGTACATATCTAAAATTTTTGAAGATGGAGATGTCTATTTGGCAATCAGAAAAGGAATCCTTCAATGAAGAGGCTGCAATCAAATCTCGAAACTTAGAAGATATGAAAAAGGAGATCCCCATTTTGTAGGGGATTTCTCAAGGGCTAGGAGTAGAATTACAAGCCAACGAAGAGAGAGAAGTAAACCTGAAAAAATAAATTAAGTGTTTGAAAAATATATTACAAGTCAGTGCCTTACAGAATTTGAATTAGTGTTGCACTATGGTCCTGTAGTCATCTCTATCACACATAGGACCCAAAAGGACAAATATGGTCTGCTATGAATGTTGGAACACGTCATCATTACTGGGGGCCAGATACTGAACAACATAAAAGGAATACTAACAAAAGGAAAAGAAAAAGTTAATCATTAATCACTAAATATCATGTCCAAGTTTCCTAGTCATGTTCAACAATGAGCTTGGACAAAATCATGATTTCCATGGCTTGAGAATGTAAGAATATGTAAGAGGATTGTCAAGTTTGGTTAGACATGTGTTGAGTTATAGGTGAGTTACTAATTTTCCTGAGAAGTGAAGTAGACTCAACGAGTTTCCTAATTACTTGACAAGTTTTGTTACTTACACCAATGAAGAGTATAAAATGCCTAACAAGCATTCACATTTCATATGAGAACATTAAAATATTTACATATGAGAATTACTACATATTTTCATTGAACATATATTGAGCTACCCTATATTAGAAAAAAAAGAAATTTGAAAAACAAAAAATGGTTTTATGCCCCATAATTCTTCAAGACTACCCATTTAAAAATAACAATAAATGGTATTTCTCAAAAACATAATGGTCATGTATTTCACTTGAAAATTCTATCAAACACTTAACGTATTAGTATAAAAGGCATTTAATAACTTATATTTAGATTGGTACATACAGTCTTGTATGTCACCACACGAAACATCCTCGGGACAAAGATGCTCGCCCATCCTCCCATTGTCAATCCATCTAATAATGCCACCCGCACACCAATCACCATACATGTCTAGGACCTAATGTGTTAGTAGCTCAGATGAAAAACATTAAAGATCGTGAACAAAAAATAGATGATAAAATGCACTACACATCAAATCATTGATGTAAATAGCCAGGGAAGAATTCAATTGATAAGAAAAGTAGAACCCCGCGATGGGGGTGATTGGATGGTGGTAAAAGTGGCACCAAAGCAACCCTCAAGACCTGTTTGCTAGAATATTATATATTACAAAGAAATGGAACACATAAAATATTGTAGAAATAGAAACACAGAAAACGCATAAAACAAGTGAGACACAAATATATGTGGTTCACCCAGTTTGGGCTACGTCCATGGAGAAATGGCCAGTACTTCCTTTTATATTATCTAGCAAATTGAAGAGATAAAACCTACAATAGATCCGCCGTAATTCCCTCTTCACTCTCAATCTCCTCCTTCTTCCTCACTCAGAATACATATCTACATAGACGCAATACAATTCCCTCATATATAGCAAGGGGTTACCTTCTAGGGCAAAAAACCCTAAATTAAACATAACTTCTACCATCAGATCTCCGCCTAATGAACGACCCAGATTGACTACGAAATTACAACATTTTACAATGCAATTTTACATCTATTTTTAGCTTCGGGGGCATTGCCCCCGATCTCCCCACCAAGGGGGCCTCCCCAAGGTCGCAGCCACGCCCCCGCTGGACCCCCCCTGCAATGAATATTTTATGGGCACCGTTGCCGCCCCATTATGGACTGGGGTACAATGTGGCGATACCTTTGAATACAAAAGATAATCAGGCTCCACACCCAATAATATCCCACTTGGAGACTGATTATAACAACTCCGTTGCTGCTTCATTTGTTGGACAATGACTCCACTTTAGACTTGGCTATTTCTCAGTTTCTCCCTAGTTACAACTTTTGTTAACATGTCTGCAAGATTCTGGCTAGTGTGTATCTTTTCCAGCTTCAACTATCCATCTTCCAACGCTGACTGTATGAAATGGTACTTGAGCTGTATATGTTTAGTATTGGAATGAAATGCAGAGTTCTTTGCAAGATGTATGGCACTCTGGCTATCACTGTATAACTTTCCCAACTCCTACTTCTTACCCAATTCATCAAAAAACATTTGTAACCAAATAATTTCTTTACTAGCCTCTATAGTAGCAACATACTCTACTTCTGTTGTTGAGAGTGCAACAACACTTTGTAGTTTTGAGACCTAAGTGACATTTGTTCTACCTACAGTAAACACATTCCTTATTGTGCTCCTCTTGTTATCTCTATCACCCGCCATATCTACATCAACATATCCCTGTAGAGCAATGTTTGAACCACCAAACCATAATGCTTGATTTGTGTTACCTCTCAAATACCTGAGAATCCACTTCACCACCATCCAATGTTCTTTTCATGGATTGTTCATGTACTTTCTTACAACTCCCACTGCATGCAATATCAGGCCTTGTGCAGACCATTGCATACATTAATCTTCCAACTGCTGATGCATATGGAACTTTAGACATATGATCCATTTCTTCCTGAGTCTTGGGACACTCCTCCTCACTTAATTTGAAATGGCTAGCCAAAGGTATACTAACTAGTTTTGCATTCTGCATATTAAACCTTTTCGGCACATTTTCTATGTACTCACTTTGAGAAAATGTTAATTTGTGATTCTTCCTGTCTCTAGTTATTCTCATACCAAGGATTTGTTTTGCAGCACCCACATCCTTCATTGCAAATGAGTTCGCCACTTTTCTTTTGAGCACATTTATTTCCTGCATGTTAGAACCTACAACAAGTATGACTACATACAATAGCAATATAATATAGCTACCAACATTTTTCCTTTTGAGATAAACACAATGATCAAAGTGACATCTAATATAACCTTGTTCAGACATAAACCTGTCAAAATTTAGATAACACTACTTTGGAGCCCGTTTTAAGCCATACAAGCTCTTCTTCAACTTGTGCACTAGTTTCTCCTTCCCTTTTACCTCATATCCTTGTGGCTGCTGCATATATATCTCTTCCTCCAAATCCCCATGTAAAAATGATGTCGTTACATCTAACTGCGCAAGATGAAAATCTTCAGCTGCTATTAGACTTAAAATTGTTCCGATTGAAATCATTTTAACAATAGGACAAAATATCTCATCAAAGTCTATACCCTTTTTCTGTACAAACTATTTCACCATATGTCTAGCTCTATACCTTTTTCTACCTCCATATTCTTCCTTCAACTTGTAAACCCATTTATTCTGCAATGTTGTTTTACCTGTAGGAAACCTGACTGATTCCCAAGTCTGGTTATGTGCTAAGGAGTCCATCTCTTCTTTCATGGCTTGCTCCCACTTCTTATTGGTTTCTTCCTGTACTACTTCTTCATAACATTCTGGTTCACCAGAATCAATCAATAATACATAATATAATGAAGGAGAGTATCGTTCAAGGGGTCTACTTATCCGGGTAGATCTTTTAACGTCACTTTCAGGTGTTTTAGGTGCTTGTTGATGTTGTAGTTGTTGTTCTAGCTGTTGATCATTATGATATTCAGGAACCATCACTTTTTCTGCGATCTCGTCAAACACTCTGTATTCTCTATTTTCTTTTTCCTGTTTCTTTTCCTGCAACTGATCCTTCTACAAAACCTTTTCATTGAATATGACATCTCTGCTCCTAATGATTTTGTGTTTTTCATAATCATAAAAGTGATAACCAAAATCATTAACACCATATCCAATAAAGGTACATTTCTTTGATTTTTCTTCAAGCTCTATTCTATTTTCTTTATTAATGTGGACAAAGGCTTTCACAACCAAAAGTCTTTAAAAAAGGTAGTTTACCTTTTTACCTGTCCATGCCTCCTCTGGAATACCACCATCCAAGGAATATGAAGGCCCTATGTTTATTAGATAAATAACAATATCTATAGCATCTACCTGAAGTTGTAAAGGAAATCTTGCATGCAATCTCATGCACCTTGCACAGTCCATGATTGTCCTGTTCATCCTTTCTGGCACGCCATTTTCTTGTGGTGTTCCTGGAACTATCTTCTCTCTGGGAATTCCTTCATCTAAATAGTACCTATCAAACTCTTTGCTATAATATTCACCTCCATTGTCTGATCTGAGACACTTCAACCTTTTTCCTGTCTCATTTTCAACCAAAGCTTTCCATTTCTTGAAAATATCAAATACATCAAATTTATTTCGAATACAATAAATCCAGGTTTTTTTGGTTGCATCATCAATAAAAGTAACATAATAATGAGAGCCACTAAGATATGATACCTCAGTAGGTCCCCATACATCTGTATGCACAAGCTCTAATTTTTCACTCTTCTTTTCTTTCCCAACTCTGAGGAATCTGACTCACTTCTATTTTCGATAAACATAATTCTCACAGAATTTTAAATCAACATGCTTCAAACTTGGCAACAAATTTCTTGAGTGAAGAATCTGCATTCCCTTCTCACTCATGTGCTTGAGCCTATGATGCCAAAATGTTGTATCTTCTTCTGTAGAGGTTAAATCATTAACTGAATTAGAAATACCATTGCATAAATAAAATGTACCAACCTTTTCTCCTTTTTCTATTACCAGGGATCCTTTAGTGACCTTCCAGGTTTTATCTGTAAAAGTAGTCACACAACCTTCACCTCCCAACTACCCTATTTAAATAATATTTTTCTTCATATCTGGGACATGCCTTACCTCCTTCAATAGCCATTGATTTCCATTCTACCGTTTTATGAAAACTGTACCCATTCCAATGATTTTATAGGGTTTATCATCACCCAATCGAACCTGTCCAAAATATCCTTGAACATAATCATGAAAATGTTTCCTATCAGGTGTGGCATGGAATGAGGCCCTTGAATCTACCACCCAGGCATCAATAATATTTTCTAAAGAAAGAATCAAAGCATCTTGCAACACATCACCTGTCACATTCACTTCATGATTGTTTTCTTGTTGCGTGTCTCCTTCTTTTCCCTTCTGAGACTTGCAGTCTTTCTTCAGGTTTCCTTTCTTCCCACATTTCCAGCACACTATCCCTGATCTAGACTTGGATCTACCTTTCCTTGACTTATTGTGATATCCAGGGCTCTTTCCTCTTTCCATTTTTCTTCCCCTAGTCTTTGTAGTCAAAGCATTACCTGATGTCTCACTGGAGCTTTTCCATTGCATTTCCTCGCTAAGGATTGCACCGACAACATCATAAAACTTTAAAGTAATAGATCCAGAGACAGAGTTACTAATGGCCATAACTAAACCATTCCAACTTTCTAGCAATTAGCACAGAAATAACAAAGCCCTAACTTTATCATCAAAATTTACCCCTACAGAACTTAACTCACTGGTAACTGTATTAAATTCATTTAAATGATCAGCAACAGATCCACCTTCTGACATGTTCATATTAAATAAATGCTTCATAAGAAATACCTTATTTGAGGCTGAGTTTTTTTCATATAGTTTGGCCAATGTCGACATTAAACCCTCTGTTGTCATTTCCTTTGAAATATTAAACGCTACCGACGCTGCTAGACACAACGTATTGTTCCAAGTGCCTTTTTGTTAGGAATATCCCATTCTGTGTTTGTCATACTCATCGGCTTCTTTACCTTTCTGCTTAGTGGTTGGTATAGATCTCTCTGATACAAATAATCTTCCATATGCATCTTCCACAGCTAGTAGTTTTGGCCGTTAAATTTTTCAACCCTAAACCTACCATCTTCCGCCATTACTCCCACTCGAACCAGGAACCCTTCTCTCCTATGAGTTTATCAGCCAAATAGACCTTCGGCTCTGATACTAGTTGTTAGAAAATTATATATTACAAAGAAATGGAACATATAAAATATTGCAGAAATATAAACATAGAAAAAGCATAAAACAAGAGAGACATAGATATGTGTGGTTCACCTAGTTTGGGCTACGTCCACTGAAAAACAATGAGTGCTTCCTTTTATATTATCCAGTAAATTGAAAAGATACAACCTAGAACAAATCCACTATAATTCCCTCTTCGCTCTCAATCTCCTCTCTCTTCCTCACTTAGAATACATATCTACATAAACGTAATACAATTCCCTCATATATAGTGAGAGGTTACCTTGTAGGGAAAAGAACCTAAATTAAACATAACTTCTACCGACATATCTCCGCCTAATGAACAACCCAGATTGACTATGAAATTACAAAATTTTACAAGGAATTTTTACATCTATTTTTAGTGTCGGGGGAGCTTCCCTAGATCCCCTCGCCATGGGGGGGCTCCCAAAGGTCACAACCACCCCCCTTAGACCCCCCCTGAGTGAATGTTTGATGGGTGACATTGGGCCCCATTACGAAATGGGGTCCAATGCGGCGATACCTTTGAATATAGAAGATAATCAGGCTCCACACCTAACACTGTTCTAGCTCCATGCACTTCATAACTTCACACTCGTGAAAAATCAATACATTCAATACAAATATATGTGGGAGGGTCCTACTATGTTTATAATTGTAGGCCGATTGCGCAGTACATTTAGTGTGGAAGCTTGTTTATGGTGGCTCCCCAGAGTTTCGACCTTGGCTGAGAGGTGTTATGGGGGATCAAGTCCTTGTGTTGTGGTATAGGGTTCATTGATTTATTTTCCCTTCGGACCCAGGGACATGAACAGGCATGAAGCTGAGCCACCACCAAGCTCTAGCTTGTCACTGGTTCGAGCAGAAGGAATTTGTCTCACCAAACCTTCTTTCCTATGTGTGGGATAAAGTGTGTGAGTCTCTTAATCTCTCTGTATGGTGGTTAGTCCAGAACTCTACCCATCTATTAGTGGTCAGGTGGCAATTAGTGGGTTTTGATTGGCCTCTCCCTAGAATTTCTTGGTATAAGGCTACCCTTGGGATGATTGGTGCATCTATTGTGTGCAACAATGGAATGAATTATGCTTGGGGTGTCAGCAATGGAAGAGGTGAAGGCCATCTAGTGTGGACCGCAACTTTTTTTTGTTATTATAAAAGGGTGGTGAGCGGTGTGTGGGTTAAGGAGTTTGAGCCTTCTAGTTCTATAGGGTTGTTTGCTCAAAACCTCACCCATCTGGTGGTGCTCAGATGTGAATCTGTGGGATCCACGTGGATGCACTCTAGAATTATGTGGGTTAAAGTTGGCTTCGGTGTGAATGGGGCACATACTGTGTGCCTTTACGGGTTGAAGTGCACTTGGGGTGGTTGCGACGGAGGGGGTGCAAGCCACCATATGTGGTTAGTGGCTTGCTTATCCTAGCCTTGCAGGAGAGTGGTGAAAGGTCCAATGAAACAGTCTCCTCGGGGGTGGTTCAACTGTTGGTTTAAGTTGTCATTGATGTAAATATGGAATTATTAAAAATGTTTAAACCCTAATTGCTTGGAAGCCCTAGAAAACTATCCCTATTAATGATGCTTAATCTAGTATTCGTTGAATGATGCCTACCCCAGCATTGGTTTCCTAATCTAGCATTTATTGAATAACAAATCCCTAGCCCTTATTGTGTTGAATTTTCCTTACCCTACAAACCCTAGGGGATTTATTAAAGGAAACCCTAACCCTAGTGCATTTCTTAATGAATTATGACGAACCCTAGTTGTTGAGATGTTATATGCCATACTTTATGTAAACCTTAACATAATTAAAATCTCTAATATATGGATGATGACTTGAGTAATTTCAGGTTCTAGATTGGGATTCAATGTTAGACATATGTGCAAGGAACAATTTTTTCTAGCTATTGGAAATAAAATAACATCTAGACCTTCTTTCAATACTTGTGGGATCCCATAAGAAATTGACATAAATAGTAGTAAAATAAAAAATTAAAAAAACATGCTACATTATTCAAAAATCCAGCAATAAATGCTACTCGAGATTGAGAAGTGAGCGCAAAAATTGTCCAACAATTTGACAAATTGAAATGAACTTCCTAAAAGAACATAAAAAAAGAATGATCTAATAAAATCTAATTATTATTCCTGCCCAGCTCAGCTACAAATTTATAATCATGCCAGCTCCAATGAAAAGACGTGTTTTTTCATCAAAACTTTCAAACAACTATAAATACCCCAATGCAACCTCTATTTTAGTTTAGAAAGTTTTGGTTATATCATCTAAAATCCTCAAATAAAAGAGATAGCAATTGAGGAAAGGAAGAAGGAAGGAAAGGACAAGTTTGGAAAGGGATTATCCCTATATTTAGAGTGCATATTCCTGAAAAGAAATCTACAGGTCCAAGACACTATATGTGGAGGATAGGAGAACTATTGGGTCAGTTTTTATCTTGATTATTGGTGGGAATTTCTTGCTAGACAATGCCATTCTATTGAGCATTTATGATATTATTATTGTCTCTGTTTAGGGCTGCAATGAAGTGTTGTAGCTAAATCACTATTGAAGGATTGTTCAAGTGGGCCGAGAGGGACTTTGTTCCAAGCTTGGACAACCTCTCACTCTTAGCCTTACTGTACTTTTAGGTCTCTGTTGAAACAACCCTTCTAGGCTAGAAAAAAGCTCAAATTTAAGTCTTCCTATGGCTTAGATGAGAGACAAACTACTTTTAGCATTACTCATAATTGTGGAATAAATATTGGCAAAACCTTGAGCATATTAAGAGCTGATTTTTACATATAATAAGCGTGTTTCTCAAACTTGTTGAACCAATCTTGTGGACAAATCTAACCTCTATCTTAGAAACATTGAGGCACTGACATAAACGAAGTTCAAGAGGGATCTCTATATAGTAGTTTATTGGAAGGTGTTTATGGGGCATCTTTTAAGGTTGTTATAAGCTAGGTTTAAACCATCATCAAAACAATACTATAGTTGTAGTTGAAGGTTTTTTCTAAGTAGTCTCGGAGATACCCTTTTGGAGCACATTGAAGACCTTTTTGAAGGTGTATCTATAACAAGTTTGAAGACTTATTTTGGACAATTATTCAAAGCATTTCAAGACTTGGAGAAATTCCTTTTGGAGAAACTATTGAAGGATCTAAGAAGATGACTTGGAGGCATTAGTGAAGACAACATGATGTATTTTGAAGACCCTCATGGAGAAATATTGGATAATTTGGTTTGGGTATCATGAAGAGTCTTGGAGACACCTTTTGCAATTGGTAAAATATTCATTCATGAGCTAAGTGTATGATTGTAGAGCCTCTAACTTACACCTCATCATCCACTATTACCTACTGTTTTTCATCACTTACCTCTCTCTTTTGCCTCATTTTCAATGTAAAACCACCCAGATCATTACATTAGATGTCATTAAGCATGATCAAGTGAGCTTTGCTAATGTGTGACTGTTTTGTTTAGATTTTGACATATTTACAGGCATTCCGCAGCCCTCTGCCGTTTCCGCAGCCATCTGCTGATTCCTCAGCCATCTGGTGATTCCGCAGCCTTTTTGTTAATCTCAAGGTTCCACGTTTCATTTTGCCAAATGAGCCACATGGGCACTTAGGAATCAAGGTGCTCGAGGTTCCTGTGCTATTGGTTCAGCCATCCACGTCATCTGCACGTCCGGTCAACAAGGGTCAAGTGACGGTCAACAAAGGCAGCTTAACGGTGATGCGTAAGCTGTTGGGTCATCAGTTCAAACGGTGACTTGTCCATGTTACGTGGGTTGTGGGGTACATAATCCAACTCTGGATTCAATGCCCATAATGACCAGAACCTCCAGCTCATCCACGCAGGCTTATGACGTGTTATTGAACCTTAATTACGCATGACAGTTAGTTTATTTTTCAGTTTTAGCTGTACGCATTAGCATATCTTTCAGATGCCTATAAAAACTTGCGTCTGCGTACGCTTATGTTACTTTTTAGTTGCTGTGTTTTATGAACTTGTTATAATTTTAGTGCATTCCCAGACTCTGTTTTAATAGTGTTGT
>APFE030765144.1:8415-44070 GCA_000404065.3 Pinus taeda
AAAAAAATATATTAAACAAATATTCATATAACACATTTTGCAATTTTATTATTGTTTGGAGTACATATAACACATCATGACACTAAAATATTTTATTAAACTAAATGACAGGAACGCTAGTTATCTAGCTTTGTTAAAAATGTGAAAATAAAAACGTTATAAATAGACCAGGAAGTTTTGAACATGAGAATAAGCCAAATCCCACTCTTGAAATCAATATATCTCTACCAATCTAAATATATACGCAAATTTTTTTTGACACATTATGGAAAATAAGGAAAAAATCATAAAATCATAAAGCAATTTTATGAAAAGTGGGACATATCCCATAAACATGTGAAGTTGAAAAGACTCATGGAAATCAAGAGATAGAATAAAAAGAAGAGAGTATAAATGCTTTTTAAAGTATTTTATTTTATTTGGTTAATTTTTAATTTAATAAGAATAAATATTATTGCTTTGAGATTTTTTTTTAGTTTAGTGTAGAAGAGATGTTGTAATGTCTTATTTTATAAATATTTTGATTTTGTCAAATTACATAAAATCAAAATAAAATTAATAATGTGAAAATTTTTCAACTTGGTCAAAATAAAAATAAAGTTAAAATAAATAACTCCATGGTATGAAAACCCATGGTATTCATGTCACATAGTCTATTTAAAGGGGCAAATTAAACCAGCGTAGATCCATCTTAGCTACAGATCTACCAAGTGTCGAGAGATATCATGAAAACCTCTTTTAGAGTGAAAAGATATTTAATTATTCTCAGCACTTAGTAAATCCAGAGTTAAGATGGATCTAGACTGGTTTAAATTTTTTAATTATATTAAATTGAAAGTATATATTTGTTATAAAATAATTATAAAATTTAATTCTATATATATATATATAATATATATATATTATATTATATATTTCAAATACCAAGAAAATTTTCTCCTATAAATAAAAACATCCCATATATCAAACTTCTTAACTATAACTTTAAAGATATTATTATATATAATATTTATAAATAAAAAATAATATTAAATATATATTTTATTTTATTTTTATTGGTATTCTCGAGGAATTAATAATTGGGCTAGTCTTGTACCCGCGTGACACGAGGTTGACTCCAACCACTACCACTATAACTTCTAGGTGCTTAGGTATGCTCCTTTCGCAGGCACAAGTGAATCCAAAAATTTGACCATGTAGCATCTTCGCCCATAAAACTTTATTTTCACAACCATCATCAAATTAAACTACCCTTGAAAACTAAATTATACTAACTAATTTTTTATTTTTTATTTTTTGACAATAACAGATATTTTTATTTAGGGCAGCAAACTAGCTGCCGCATGCTCTTACATTACAGCAATGACATAGATAGATTCTCGTGGATAGCTGTTTAGAATTGTTGTCAAAGAAACCAGAAGACGGATCACCGAGAAAGGCTCGCCGCACTTTAGGGATATTACCAGGGAGACAAATGATCGGGTTCAATGGGTTGTTCGCTTCACCTTCTTTGACAGGAGAATGTCCCTCAAAGCTGAGTGAGATGCTGTAGGGCAATGGGCGAAGCATCGCACAAGGGCCAGAAGACTTCCCTGGGCATTTCATGTTTGTGGCGACCTCCTTCGTGCAATACATAAGAGCAACGATGCAATTGATTGGAGGAAGGTAGTGATTATCCGCTTCTACTTTGGAGATGCTGCTACTATAAAGGAGAAGCTCCAACGCATGGCCCAGTTTTTGCATTGCACAGAAATACAAATCAAGATTACAGCCTTTCGGAGATGAGAAACTTTGATAATGATGTAAATGGGCTTCAGATTTGAGAGCAGAGTAAAAGTCAATACTGGAACTGAGTTGGCATCTTGAAGGTCCTTTGTGGACGCTTGAAACATAGGGCACCGACAGGAAACGGAGGCCATTGAAAGGAAGACTAACAGGAGATGAGAACAGGCCAGAGACCACAGTTTTAAATAGTTTGATAATATAATGAGGTGAGATCCCGAAGAACAGAGTACTGAGGAGTAGAATGATAGCCCTAGGATCAATTAGGAAAGGAAGTCCAATCAATAGGAACATTAAGGAATGGGACAGGAAGATTCAATCGAATTGACCACCAGAGATCTCCGTTTACAGAGGGAGCCAAGATTGGCCTCCATATCAGCTTGAGAGTTGAGATTCCTTAATATGTGGAAGAAGGAGATTTTACTAAACTTGGGCAATAAGAGTCGGATTTTTTTGATAATAGTGGCTAAATGAACCTAATGGGGGGTCTTATGAGAGGTCAACACCTGGATGATAAGTCTGGAATCTCCAAAGACAGAGAGAGAGAGGATATTTCTATTAATCGCCAGATTCAACCCCTGCCATAGTGCGAGAGCCTCCGCTCTATTATTGGATTCGATACCTAGACCCCAATGGAACTGCAACTCCGAAGAAACTCCAGGACACAAAAGAACCCCACCACTGCCAGCAACCCCAGGGTTTCCTTTAGAGGCCCCATCAAAGAATAAATAATGATCATCCAAGGCTGATCTCCACTTGATAAACTCCAGTTCCTCCAGCCTAATCTCCCAGTTGACATGGGAAAATGCAGGAGGAATGGACCTTTCCTTTAGATTCAGAACTAGTTCTATAAGCCAATGCTCCTCCTCTTTGACCAGACTCATTTCATTCCTTGAGGAAGTATTGGCTTCCAAAGCCTCGCCCAGCAAAGCTTTGATTTTAGAAATAACTCTTGTAGAAGTGTAGCTTTCTCCTCTGAAAATTCTATTATTCCTTTCCAACCACAGCTTCCAGCAGATGAATTTAGGGATCCACATCCAGCTTGTTTTAAGAAGACTTTTTTTTTTGTAAGGCAAAAGGGAGATAAACTGGCCCAAGTTCGGAGCAGAGAAGGAATGTTGCATGGGAGGTCAAGTTTAGCTGGTCCTAACATCAGTACTCCCCTCTAGACTACCAGAGAAAAGGGGCAAAGCAACAGCAGATGATTGGCAGTTTCTTCATCAGAAAAGCAAAGGGGGCACCTGGAAGGCCTTTCCATCCCTCGTCTATGCAAATTATCTCTGGTAAGAATGCTTTAGTGCGCTACATTCCAACAGAAGAAGTCAATTTTGGGGAGAGAGGGGAAATCCCATATGAATTTCCATTGAGCTGGGTCAGGAGGAGCACGTGGAACAACCATCATTCTTTTATAACCTTCGGAAGCAGTGTAAGAGCCTGAAAGGGAGCCCCAGCCTCTTTTGTCCTTAGAAGTGGCCTTTGAGGGAGATTTTACTTGAAGTAGATCTAAGAGTAATGAAGCTTCCCCTGCAACATAAGGGGGACCTCCCCCAGATTCCAACAATCCCAGAGTCTACCGGGATCATCCTTCCAGTTAGATATATCCCACAGAGTGTGAAAATTGCAGGACAAAAGCCAAGCTTTGATATTTGCTAGACCTTCCACTTGAATCAAAGGTTGATCACCTAGAATCGCGTCTTCCCAGATTTTGATTTTTCTTCCATTACCAGGGATCCAGTAGAGAAAATGGTTGAATTTCTCCATAGCAGAACTGCAAATATTGAAGATCGGATATCCTTTTAATGATCTTGTGGGCTTATCCAAGCATCTCAAGCATTGCCCTTGGAAATATTTCTTCCAAATGACTCTTTTACTCCAACTAGAGTTTCCAGAGACTAAATTCCACAGGATCTTGGATCCCAAAGCAAGGTTTTGAGCAGCCAAGTTATGCAGGTGGAGGCCTCCTTCCAGAAGAGGTCTCTTGAGAGTCTCCCAATTCACTAAGTGGAGCCTTCTATCGTTGTTGTTCCCACCTTCCCACAGAAATATTCTCAATAGACTGTCCATTTTACTGAGAAAGGTTTTGGGGGCAAGGAGAATGGAGTGTTGATATAGAGGCATACTTATAAGGACTAATTTCATAAGGATGACTTTCCCTGCATTATTTAGCCAAGAGGCTCCCCAAGCTTGGATTCTGATCTTTAGCTTGTCGAGCAGTGGCAGCTAATGAGCAACTTTAGGCTTGAATTTGAAGATTGGGATCCTAAGATATTTAAATGACTCCCAATTTCGAATACCGTCCATTTCTAAGAGCCTTGCAATATCTGACAGCTCCTTGATCGAGTAGTTCCATCCATAGATAGAGGATTTTTGATAGTTAATCTTGCTGCCCGAGAACAACCTGTAAATGTCCAGCTCCTTCTTGAAGGATCTGGCAGAGTTTATGCTGGCTCCTCCAAGCAGCAAGGTGTCATTGGCAAACTGGGCATGATTAATGTCTTTCAAGTTGTGTGTCGTTCTGAGGCCAGGCAGGGTTTGAATCTATTGGTTATGATCGAGTTGGAAACTGAGCACTGAGGCCTGAATAGCATAGAGGAGAGGAGACAAAGGACATCCTTGTCTAAGGCCCCTAGAGGCTTGGAAGAAGTCAATAGAACGTTCGTTGACCAGTGGCGCGATCCATGGCGAGGCAATATAGGCATTCACCCAATTTATGAAGGCCGTTGAGAAGCCTAACTTCTTCAGCACAATGAACAAAAATTCATGTCTCACCCTATCAAATGCGTTAGCTAGATCGAGTTTAATCACCATACCTTTCTCGTTTCTTTGGTAGCTAGAGTGAACTGCTTCTTGCACTAGCACAATGTTGTCCAATATCTTTCTTCCTTTTATGAAGCCGCCTTGATTTTCAGGGATGATGGCTGGCAATATATTCTTAAGTCTGTTGGCAATTATTTTGGAGACCAGCTTGTAACTGGAATTGCACAAGGAAATGGACCTAAATCTGCTAAAGTCGGAGGCGCCTTTCTCTTTTGGGATCAAGGCGAGAAAGGCCGAATTGATGCCATCGCCCAGCTTTGCACAATTCTGGGACTTTCTGACCATTCTCAATATATCTTTTTTGATTGTTGACCATCAAGTCAAGAGAAACCTGACAGAGAACCCATCAGGGCCTGGGGATTTATCAGGCTCCATGCAATCTAGAACTTTCTTAAGCTCGACCATACTGATCGGAGCCGTCAAAATAGCATTATTCAAATCCTGAATGCCCTTGGGAATTAAGTCAATCGGGTAGGCATGAGGATCAATAGGGGGTTCTTCAGGAGCCGAATAAAGATCTTTGAAGAAGGAGTAAGCAGCTCCCTTAATGCCATTGAAATCCTTAACCACAGTGTTTTGGTAATGTATCTCAGAAACTGATTTGAAATGTTTTCGAGCTTCGGCTTGCTTATGAAAGAAACTGGTGTTTTTATCTCCGGACTGTAACCATAGATTCCTAGATTTCTGTCTCCAGAATTCTTCCTCCTCCCTGCTAGATCTGTGAACCTCTTTTTGCAGCTCGACTTCTTTTTGGAGAAGACTTTGTGTTACAGGGCTGTGCTCCATAGCTAATTGATGAGCAGCCAGACTATTAAGAGATTCTTTTCTTTTGGCAGAAGGGGTTTTCAATCTTTTAGCCCACTCCTTAAGACTTCTTTTCAGGCCCCTGATTTTCTCTTCCCACACAAAGAATGGAGAACCATGGACAGGCCTATTCCAGGCTTCAGAAACCACCTCTTGGAATCCATCTTGCTGAATCCACAGAGGACTGAAACGAAAAGGGATGGGGCCTAGATTACCATCCAGGGAAAGCTCGAGGAGGATGGGCTTATGATCAAAAGTGAGATTTGGTAGAATTTTAGAAGTGGCCATTAGACCACATGTCAGGAAAGAAGAGTGGACAAGGAATCTGTCCAAATGGGAAGCAATGTGATTGGGGGCTAATCTTTTGTTGGACCAGGTGTATTTCCCTGAAGAAGGTTTAATATCCTCCAGATCCCAGCCCAGCATAATATCTTCAACCCATTCTCTGGCAGGGTCCCTGACAATGGAGCCTCCCTTTTTCTCATCAACAGCAAGGGTGACATTCAGGTCACCTGCAATAATGATATTTCCTGGATTTTGCTCTGAAAGAAAGGAATGAAGCGAGTTCCAACAAATTTTTTTCTCGCCTGGCAATACCGAAGCATAAAGATTAAACATACTTACTTGTTGACTAGAATCTTTGTGGAGGAGCAGAGTGAAAAGCCAATGGGGGCTACTTTTTTCTTGAATAAGATCATATATGGTGTTGTTCCAAAAGGTGGCTATTCGACCAGATGCACCTCTCACACTAACCGCTCTTCCATGACCTTTTTGCCAAAAAACTTTACTAGATTGGACGAGAAGAAGATCCTCCAGCTTTGTCTCCTGGATGAGGAGGATTTCAGGCGAATATATTCTCACTATGTCTTTCAAGGCTTCCTCTTTCAACCTGCTACCTAAACCTCTGCAATTCCAGGAGACGTATTTCATTATTTATTGACTTGGGGGATTGAGGCTCCTTTTGGAGCCCTGTTACTCTTGCGTCTAGATCTGGTATTCATCATTCCTTTGAGGGTTTTTTGGGAGCCTTGGAGGACATCTAGATAATTTTTTTCCTCTCTTTGTTTCTTCTTGGATTTCCGACCCCTAGTCGTCTTGATAGGAGTGACTTGTGAATTGTCAGTTTCGAAATATCTATCTTCTGATTCTTCGTTGCCTTCGTTTCCCCTTTGACCATCATCAACTGGTGGAACAGTTGATTCGACTTCAGTTTCTTTCACCTGCTTCAACTTATTTTCTGTATCCTCTTGAGTCTCCATGACATCCACCTTTTCTCCTGAGGAGGAACCATCTTTAGAAGCAACAGTGGCCTTTGTATTAGTTTGTGGCTTCCCCAATGGTACGAAGTTATTCTGCCCTGGGGGCTTTGGAACAGCCTTTCCCTTTTAAATTTCTTTCCATCCTTCTTCTTCAACCTTGTTCCCTGTTGGAGCTTTTGGGCAGTTTCGTTGGAAGTGCCCGTGCTCATGACAGGTTTGGCATTTGAAAGGCAACTGCTCGTAGTCCAGCTTCTCGTAATGCAGCCATTCTCCAACTGTAAGTTTGACCGCTTCTGGCAGACCGACTTCCAGATCGACTTCCACGTAGATTCTAGCGCAGGTGTTTTGGCCCTTGTGATCAGCTTTGTCAATGAAAAGACCCAGCCCATTACCAATCTTCTACAGGGATTGACAGCTCCAGTAGTGTATCAAGAGGTTAGGGAGACGAACCCAGACCGTCGCCTCCTTAGGGATATCGACAGAGGGATCGAAATCGAGGCTCCATTTGTTAAGATATAGTCCCTGATTTCCCATAAAATACGACCCATTTCTGAACACCAAATCACGATCTTCTTTGGAGGTAAATTCAAAAATGAAATAACCTCTTCCCACAGCATAAAAAATCACATTATTTTTCAATTGAGGTCTCCAGTTTCGTTGAATCCAATCGTCCGTGGTTTTTGTGGAAGGCCAGCGGCCCATAAACTGCCCTACCAAGCCTCTGTCAGCCAGAGCAAGAGCGATTTTAATTGATTGTTCCTCTGGGAGCGCAATCTCTGGTATTTCTTCGAGCTTTTTTATGAATTTCGGCACTTCAGAGATCTGGAGTTTCTTCCCTTTCTGCTTTAATAGGCTACATAATGCGTCTTCAGAAGATGGTGGTGGGGTGGGAGAGGACTCCCCACCCCCAGGACCGCTCATGGCGGCGTTAAAGCTCGACGGCGGCTGCAGACCTAATCACAATGCCACAGAGCAGAGCAGAGCTTATTTTATTACCAAAAAGCCATGTTACCAATATAATATGACTATTTTTTTTTGTAAGTCAAAGATTTCTATTAATTCATGAAAATGTTATATCGTGACAAGCTTGGTTGTAAAAGCTTGTCAGCGTCATTCCAACCAGACTTGTTGGCCACAAGGTAGTAACAAAAAAACATTGAAAAAACAATAATGAAACTAATAGATCACATACAAATCGCCCAAACTAACCAAAAGAACCCAAGAACCAAAATACAACCAACATTCATCCTTGGTCAGCCAAGTGACCTAGAGGTGGAGCGTTTGGTCCCATGCCTGGTGGCAGAGGAAGGTGAAAGGCTTCATGAACATGAGCTTCCATGTGTTCCATCCTGCCTATGAGATGGTCCAGCCTCTCCTGAATCCTTTTCTAGTTGTGACACAATGAGACCATCCTATCCATCATGTGCCATTGATGTTGGAGATAGTTCATAAAAGTAATAACTTCATTATGGTCCTCATGTTGATCTTGAGCTAGCTGCTCTAAGAGTGAGATAACCTGATGAATTTGTGTTTCCAAAGAATAAAAAGGAGGGGGCAAGTATACTCTCCCTGGTAAAGAGGCTAGTTGTTGGTCCACCTCTTCACTAAAATCCTAGTTTTCTTTGGTCTCAAGGCCCAATGCTCTTGCAAGTGCGTCCATGCTAGCACTACATGTGCCTCCAACGCACTACAACCCACCACCCACTCAAAACCTTGCACCTGATGTACAAACTCCTTTAAAGAACATAGGTTTCCTTGCCAATAAAAGATAAATGCATGATGCACAATATGAATCACGAGGATAACATCTATTAATAGGTCAACCTCCTTCCGCCCTCTTGCTTGGGTGAAACCAATGTCCACCCACTTTAAACACAAGCCATAACCATAGATCTGACCTCTTCCAAGCCCCTCTGAGCTAAAGATAGCTCCTAGGCCCCACAAAAGAGAATAAAATCTCAGAGGGAACAACTCCACCTTCCCACTGGTGCACCAGAGATGAATTATGAAAGAGTAAAAAGAATAAAACCCAGAAGTGGGGTTCTGCCACAACTGGCAGCTTTTATGTCAAACACTAGGAGCCCTACAAACACTTCTACATAGAAAATAACAAACCAGACGAAGTACCAAACTTGAATTGAAATAAAGCTAGGAATGTGAATTTTACCAACAGAATAGAAATAAAGGAAACCTTAAGAGCAAACTCTTTGGCAACATGCTCTCCCTAGTGTCCTACACGAGGCAATTATATAATTAATTTTTTTTTGTCAATTTGTGTGTGATTCTCCAGGCTTCACCTATGGCTTGAGAAATCACAACTGAGGGGCATCTAATCCGTCAAAGTCACTCGAGGATTGCACCCGGCCTGGGCCACACCAGCCCTAAGCTGACTAGATTTTTATCAAGTCTCCTCCCCCTAACACATGCACAACCACACCCGTAAGGTTATCTCGAGTCGCCTTGCTAACAAGACCCACACATGCACAACCACACTCGTAAGGTTATCTCGAGTCGCCTTGCTAACAAAACCCATCCTCAACTGGTTGTACTAATAAGACTTGACCATTATATAACTATTATTAATATATATCTAAAAACTATTTTTTAATAAATACAAAAAAAACAATAATTTAAATTAAATAATAATAATTATTATTTCTTTTTTTTTTTAATTATACATATTTAAAAAGTATATATTTTAGTTGTTAGAATCTCAAGCAGAAAAATAAATAAGGATGTAGTATTGGTTATTGACCTTTCATCATAATTGGCTATTGGAGATCTACTCTTTAGCAATAATTTTAAATAAATAGTTATTAATAAAATTTATAACATTTTAATAAATAAAATTCAATGAAAATCATTTCCTATAAATAATTAATTAACCATAATTATCTTTCCTGCCAATTAATTAACCATTTAAATAGCATTAACTTTAATGCTTTATAAAATCTATTGAAAATGAACATAGAACACATATATTGAAAATGAACATAGAACATATATAGACAATTACATCAATTAGGTAGTTTCAAAGAAGATAGTTTCAAAGAAGATAGTGAGCTGTGTTTTAGATGTTATTGTTCTAAAGCTTCTGCGATTAATGCTTTGTGCAAAATTTACTTCTGGAGTTCTCGCATCTAAATGAAAAGACAACCAGCTATAAGTGGGAATTTTTTCCCACTAGACGGATGATGAGCAGCGAGTAGGATGTTCTTCATTTCTCAACTAAGGACGCAACAACGAAGAACCGGTGCTAAGAGTGCATGACGCTGATGGTACCGTGTAATGGATACAAGGGTGGATTGCTCTTTTGTCTCTGACCATCTCCCCGTAGTTCTACAATGGAGGATGGAACAAACTAGTTTGAGAATTCCTTTTAAGTTCAATAGGTTATCGCTAGAAGACGCTGATTTTAACGATCTGGTTCTATCCACATGGTAATTTGTTACGAGAACTGCACCGGTTTCTCCGATGACAAATATGATGGAAAAATTAAAAATCCTTTAAATCAAGGTGGGATTCTGGAAACTAAATAAGATCAAGAAGGCTTTGTGCAAAGAGCTCAATGACATTATGGTGGAGATGGCGCTCATTCGGAAGAACATGAAGTTGCGCTCCCCTCCAATTTCCATGTTGGAATCCCTCAAGGAACGGGAACAACGACGACGTAAAATTCTAGAGATACAAGAAATTACATGGAGGTTGAAAAGCAGAGCATTATCGATTCAGGAGAGCGACAAGAACACTTGTTTCTTCCATAGATTTTCTAATCACCGGAAAAATATCAATTATATTTGGCAAATATTAGATAGTAATGGTATGAAGGTATACACAACTAAGGAGATTCAAGCTAGGACGGTGTGGATATTGAAGCACAGATCTGGGCCACGAGAGATTTCCCCGTGATGTTCAAATAAAAACACAACAATTCTTTGTATTGCCTTGTCTCTACTGATGAAATTCTACGTGTCCTTAAGTCCTTCAAAAAAGATAAATGACCCGGACCTGATGGTTAGATGGTTGATTTATTTCTTCACTTTTTTTTTTAATGGGTATGGAGCTTCGGGACATTGTGGAAGAAGCGCGTATTACTGGTAAGGTTTAAGGTGCTATAAACTCCACATTTATTGTTTTGATCCCGAAAGTAAGTGATACTTCCTTCTTCTCAGACTTTCACCCAATTTCACTGTGCAATACCTGTTACAAGCCCCGAGAACAATTTGGCATTCTACATAACCGGTTGATCCATGATGTTGTGGCTATTTCACAGTAAGCCATACATATTATATACATAGAGAAATTGGAGGCATTGGTTATGAAAATTGACTTAAAGAAGGCTTAAGAATGTGTAGATTGGTCTCTCCTTCGTATCATTCTAACTAAAATTGGTCTATCAATCCATATGGTCGAATGCAACATGGGTTGTGTTTCCACTATCCAATATTCGATGTTAGTCAATGGTTTTCCATCTAATTTCTTCAAAGCTAGGAGAGGTCTACGACACTGTGCAATACTTGTTACAAGCTAATTTCTAAGATTATTGCTAAACAGATTAAGGATACACTGTCAAATTACATCTCCCGAGAACAATTTGGCATTCTACATAACAGGTTCATCCATGATGTTGTGGCTATTGCACAGGAAGCCATACATACTATACACACACAGAAATTGAGGCTTTGGTTATGAAAAATGACTTAATGAAGGCTTATGAATTTGTGCATTGGTCTCTCCTTTGTATCATTCTAATTAAAATTGGTCTATCAATCCATATGGTCGAATAGATCATGGGTTGTGTTTCCACCATCCAATATTCGATGTTAGTCAATGGTTTTCCATCTAGTTTCTTCAAAGCTAGGAGAGGTCTACGATAGGGATGTTCCCTCTCACCATAACCTTTTATTTTGGTTATAGATGTTCTCAACCATAGTTATCAAATTCGAATACAATAAAAATTCGAATGAAAAATTTTCAATTTCAAAAAAATTCGATAATACACTTCTTAAATATTTTTTAAATAATATATTTTTAAAATATTTTTAGTTGCTATCTTCTTTCTAATTTATTTTGAATTTTATATAATTTATAACTGTATATAATAAAAAACCTTCAGAACCAAATCCACTCAAAAAGAATTTACACTCACCTCTTCTCTTCAAACTATATACTCTTTTCAAAAACCTATATTCTTAAAGAAATTTTCTAATTTAGGTACTTCCATTTCTTTCTGTGCATTTCCCTCCAAACTATATACTCTTTTGAAAAACCTATATTCTTTCTTTGATTTCAAAATTTTATTAATATAAAATCCTTGTTTATTTAGAAAATTAATATTCAATTTATTTTATAGAAAAATAACCTCGTCTTTGAAAAAAGAAATCTATTTAAATACTCCATTTCCTCCTCTATGAGTGGGAAAAATCTAACCAGAAAATATCGTTCTGTGCATTTCCCTCCAAACCATATACTCTTTTCAAAAACCTATATTCTTTCTTTGATTTCAAAGATTCATTAATGTAAAATCCTTCTCTAGTTAGAAAATTAATATTCAAATTTATTTTATAAAAAAAACAACGGCTTATTTTTGAAAAAAGACATTTTCTAATTTAAATACTTCCATTTCCTTCTCTGTAAGTGGTAAAAATCTAACCAGAAAATAAGATTTAATAACTTCAATGTTCATAACTCTATAGCTTACCTTTGAGATTGGGAATTTTGATCATAACTGTTATTACTCATTTAACCTATAAAATCTAAGTAACCCATAAGTCTCCGAACTTTTATGTTTTTAACTCCGTGCATGCTATAAAGCAGCAATTTTTTATGTTTTTAGCTGGGTGCATGCTATACCTTAGCAATTTCTATTTTCCTATGCGTGCATGCCATATAGCAGCAATCTATTTGTGTTTAGCGAATGAACAATCTATTGGGTGAATCTTTTGTCTTTTTCAATTGTTTGACATACCGCAACAATTTTTATTTTTCTCTGTTGCATGCCATACTGCAACAATTTTTGTTTTACTCTACAGCATGCCATACTGCAACAATTTTTGTTTTTCTCTGCAGCGTGCCATACCACAACAATCTATTTGTTCTTTAGTTAATAAACCATCTGCAGCCATTAACTATGCCAGGTAATGAACCATGCATGCGCCCAAATCGTTAAACACCTACACTACGAACCGGATCGAATTTTATCGAACTATTCGGTATTCGAATCGTACAAGCGAATTTTCGTATTTTTCTGCGGCCATTAACTATGCCAGGTAATGAACCATGCATGCGCCCAAATCGTTAAACACCTACACTACGAACCGGATCGAATTTTATCGAACTATTCGGTATTCGAATCGTACAAGCGAATTTTCGTATTTTTAATCGTGATTCGGCCATATTTGGTAACTATGGTCTCAACCATAAGATTAATGTAACGCACTTGTCAAGGTTTATTTGGCGATATTAAGTTGGGATCTCGGGCATATATCACACATAGTTTCTTTGTGGAAGATTTTCTTGATTATGGGATGGTGGACAGAGCACACTGGACGGAATTGTTCCACATCATTGAAAGATTCGGAGAAGCTTTAAGTATGAAGATTAATGAAAAATCATTCATTATTTTTTCTCATGCTGCTCAAGATGAGATTGAATATATTGCCACACTTTTGCATTTCCGCACACATCCCATGGAGGGTGGGTTCACTTATTTAGGTTTTTTAATTGAAGCTCATCGTTGTTATCCCTAGGTGGTAGATTTATTTTGGCACAAGCAGTTGTGCAACAGCTCATGGTTTACTTGCCCCATCTTTATATTCTTCCTTCATATGTGTCTAACAAAATAAAAAGTATTATACCTCATTTCATCAAGGCATGATCAGATTCTAGACATAAATATCATTTTATCAAATGGGAGAAAATCACTGTCCTGAAGGATTTTGGCGGATGGGGAATGTTTAATACTAAATATTTTGGATGGGCTCTCATAATAAAATCTATCCGAAGAGCACTATTCCAGGAGGGAGTATGGCAAGATATTATATCTTCTAAATATCTGCGACACGAGATGGTGGCTGACTGGATTAGATCCGGTCGTATTGGACTTAATAAAGGATCATGCATATGGAATGGATTTATCAAGATCAAAAGTTGGTTTCTCCGACGGATTACATGGGATTTTCGGATAGGAAAAAATATCATTATCGATATGGATAACAACTTAGGTGTTGAGGGGAGTCATAAGCTATCTAAGCTCACATTGCACGGCATACATGCCAGGGGCTTATTTATCTTAGTGCTGACTATTTGAGGTTGGTGTGGACATTTCCCTATGTGGCAAAGTGCAAAAAATATTGGTTTAGTTGGAAATTATGCCGAGGAATGGAATTTATATATCTTAGCCCTGAGCCAAGCGGGGCTCTGCAGGAGAGCAGATGATGATCCACTCACTTGGGTAGGGTGTCTGTGGGACAACTTGATTGTTGTTGTTGATACATACAGGTACATTATGACTTCCATACAATATTTCACATAGGATTACTGGTTTTTTAAAATTTGGAAGTATAATGTTCCCTTCAAAATTATTTTGTACAACTTGGTTGGTTTGGTATAATAAAACTTTGACATGGGAGAATCTTCGAAAAATATGCATGCATGGTCTTGGTAGATTTTCTCTGTGTAGATCACACACCTCCTCTTGGAATGTCCCATTTCTCTGTAGGTCTGGAAATTCACTATGCTACATTTTAATGTTCTATATAGACTTCTCTACTCTATAGAGAAATGCCTCAAATGCGGGGTGCATAGAAGCGGCTACAAGTCGTGCCACTTTTCATCTTTTGGGAAATATGGAAGAAAAAGAACGGTCTTATATTTGAGAATTATGATATTGACATCCACAAAATTTCTTATAAGGTTGGTACATGGATGGATGCACTTGTCGCTGGCACACAGAGAATTAAGGAACTTACAATCCGAAACTTTCCTCCACCAATTATTTTTCCTGCATGATTATTTGATGGAGCGGCATAGAGAGGTCATTGTAGTTGCGAATCATGGCTAAGGATGGATCACATGTCACATTATAAAATTTCATGGTTTGTAGGTGTTGGAACGAATATGCAGGCAAAGGTACTGGCACTTTGGGAGCCACTTTGGTTCTCCAGAAGACTTACCATTACTAACATACATATATATGGTGACTCAAAATCACTTATTGATTGGATCATAGCCAACACCTCTTTCACACCTCTTCATATAAATGACTGGATTACCCACATTAATGATCTCAGGCAGACCTTTCATCAAATCACCTTCCAACATATTTTAGGGACGCAAATATTGTAGCAGATACTCTATCGAAGAAGGGGAGGGGGGTGGAGGGTCGGCTACAAGTCGTGCCACTTTTCATCTTCTGGGAAATATGGAAGGCTAAGAACAGCCTTATATTTGAGAATTATGATATTGACATCCACAAAATTTCTTGTAAGGTTGGTACATGGATGGATGCGCTTGGAACTGGCACACAGAGAATTAAGGACCTTACAATCTGGAACTCTTCTCCACCGATTATTTTTCTTGCAAGATTATTTGATGGAGCGGCATACAGAGGTCATTGCGACTGTGGAGCATGGCTAAGGATGGATCAAAGGTCACATTATAAAATTTCATGGTTTGTAGGCGTTGAAACGAATATGCGGCCAAAGGTATTGGCACTTTGGGGGCTACTTTGGTTCTCCAGAAGACTGACCATTACTAACATCCATATATATGGTGACTCAAAATCACTTATTGATTGGATCATAGCCAACATCTCTTTCACATCTCTTCATCTAAATGGTTGGATTACCCACATCAATGAGCTCAGACGTACCTTCTGTCAAATTACCCTCCAACATATTTTAGGGAGGCAAATATTGTAGAAGATACTCTATCGAAGAAGGGACTCTGAGATGCTCCGTACAACATGTTTGACATATATATGGAATATAATCATATCAAAAAAGGACACATTAAACTACCATAATTTACTTGCTCTGACTACCTTTCTCTGCCATGAATTTTTTTTTATGATGATGCAATTCTCACTGTTTTGTAATGTTTCGATTCTAGATATTTTTATTTTTATTTTTTCCGCCTCATACAATCTTTGTAGAACCAATGGTATGAATCCATTCTAAACATTGTTATGGTAGATCATATATGTATTGAATTTATATCTCGAAAAATGTACCGATACATTATATAAACCAATGTTTTTTTCATCTAAAAAAAATATAGACAATGACATCTACATTTTTAAATTTTATATATTTTCATCCCATATGTATAAAGAGTCTTAAGAAAAATTAGCCTAAAATGAGACCATACAAATATTGGTTGCCAATGATGAAGCGGATGAGCAAAGGTTAACAACAACGGGTGGAGGGACAAAAAAAGATTGGAGGGAGTGTTTCTTTACAAAATATCTTCTTGATAAACATTCTCCATCTGGTTTTGAATTTTGGAGCAAACCATAATACGGAAATGAAAAATGCTTCCATGAGGGGTTTCTATCTTTTGTTTCTTATCTTATGACAAAAGGAAGCCTTACGGGTCATTTCCATGGATTCAGATGAGCTTGCAAAAAGTATTGATGATGGAATGATCTGATTATTAAATGATGATTTTCTCTTCGATTCCTAACTAAGGGAACTTTGGAACTGTGTATCCGAGTAGGATCCCAAGGTTGACCCTCCTCTCTTGGTCAACACTAATACTGAGCTCTTCACGGTGCATGAGGTAGATATGGGTATCAAGAAATTGAGTGTTGGAAAAGCAAAAGACTTAGTTGAACTCTAAGCTAAGTATCTAAAGTAGGCTTAAAAATTCTTGCACCTCACATTACAAAAAATTTCAACAACATCATAGAACAAGGGTTCCCCACAAATTGGACAACCAGTCTGGCTATACCTCTTTTCAAGAATGGTGATGTCAATAATATATCCAATTATAGGACCATAATGATAAACCTCTTGTTTGCAAATTTATTTGAAATCATGCTAGAAAATAAATCAACAAGTGGGCGGAAGAAAGAGTTAAACATGTTAAAGGGCAAGCAAGTTTTAGATTTAAACATTCCATAATTGACCATGGTATAAATTTAAGGCATATCATTGAAATAGTTTGGGAGAGAAAGGAAGAAGCCTTTTGTTGCTTTGTTGATTTCAAAAATGTTTCCTTTGACATGGTCCCTAGGGATAAGCTTTGGCATAGAATGGAGGAACTTGGGGTTCCTAGACATCTTAGAATAACTATGCATAAGCTGTATGAAGAGGTGAAAGTCAAAATTAGAACCTCAAGAGCATCTCTAAAAGTTTTGGAAGTGATATTGGGGTCAACCAAGGTTGCCCATTTTCTCCCACCCTTTTTGGTTTATATATTGACAAACTTGAAGAGTGGCTAAATTTGCAAGGGGGTGATGGTGTCCATATGGGCGAGTTTGTTATAAGGATTCTTTTGCGTGCAGATGAACTTATCCTAATTGCTATATCTTCTCTTGGTTTGTAAGAACACTTACTTTCCCTTGAACATTTCTGTACAAGGGTGGGGATGCAAGTCAATATTAGGAAAACGAAAGTAGTGGTTTTCTCTAACAAAACAAAACATAACCAGCATAAGTTCTACGTCAAAGGCAACAATTTGGGAGAAGTCGAGGATTACAAATACCTCAGAATTGAATTCAATAGAAATCTAAGTTGGGACGGCTATAGAAAGAAAATAACTTTGGAGGGTTGGAAAGCATATTATGCTTTTCAAAATAGGTGTAAAGGGGCAGAGTTATTCGACTAGAAGACCATTAAAACTCTTATTGGGCTTTTAGTCATTTTGGTGATTCTGTACAATTGTGAACTGTGGGCCAGTAGTACATCAGACATGTAATGGAAACAAATTGAGAAAATTCAGAATCGCTTGATTACAACAAGCTCAAAATAAAAATGTAGTTCCTTATGATATCTTGTTAAGTGAAATGGGGATAGCTCCTATTGAAGAAATTTTTATGGTGTGAGTCATAAGATATTTAAAAAAGATTGAGAAAATGGAAGAGGGCATACGACCTAAGGTTGTCTTTAATGACATATTGTGCAAAAGAAAGAAGACTTGGATGCAATAAAATAACAAATGGTTTAGTAAATGGGGTATTTTCTTGAACATGTGTCCCAAAGACAACAAAGAGATAAAAGCTTTTGTTATGGAGAAGTTCCACAAGAATACTTGGGCTAAGGAGTTAGGGAGAAAGAAAAGTAATATATTGAGGAGTTTAATCCCACTCTTTATCGTCAACAAAAAGCCTATATAAGGGTCAATATTTCTTGGAGAGCCAAAATTCTTATTTTTCAGTTAAGAATGAATTGTCATCAACTACGTTGTGAAACAAGGTGTTAGAAAAGGCCAAAAGAAGTGTGCGAATAAAGAGTATGTATTTTTCACTCTTCTAGAAAAGTGGAAATAGAAAAGCATTTCATTTTAGAATGCAGGGCCTTCAAAGATAACAGAGAAATTTATCAAGATATTCTGGCAACTAGCTCTTGGGATAATTTATTCAACAAGGGGTTTGTGGAGAAGATGGGAGCATTTATTGTGAGGCTTCATATGAAAAGGGTTGAATATAGGAATCATATGCTGAAGAAATCTGTCCCATAGGCTATCTTTAGCCTCATGGACATTAAAAATAATTTCTTTCTTTCTTTCTTTCCAGCTTGTCAAGATGAATCACGCGTCCTCTATGGTTAATCGTGGCAAAAATAGGGTTTTGAAATCAATGACAATTTGGAACTTCTGCCACGAAATATCTCTCTTTTTTTTACGCATCTAAAATTCTCTCATGCTAGTTGTCGCCTTGGCGTTTGTAGGGGAGAAACCCATAAATACATTTCTACGTATTCCATAGAAATATTGACATGTGGAAATATTGTTGGCGAGTGCTTCCTTGTTGTGGTACAAACATCTATCCACAAGGATGTTGCTAGTGAGGACTTTCTTCAATGTTCATATGTGACCTCCATTTGGATTGGGGGGCTGAATATGCTAAACCTCCATGCTGTGTGGGACACCACCTCCATTGAGAAGTGCATGAGGGTTTGGATGGGAAAATACTTAGATTATGATATAATATATATATATATATATAATATATATAATATATAATATATATATAATATATATATAATATATAATATATATATATATATATAGATACCGACAAGATGGGTATGATAGTTAATACCAACAAGACAAAAGTCATGATCATTAAATCTCAAAAGATCACCCACGGTAGTTTCATCTATGATAACCATTGTCTTGAGAAGGTTTCTTCTTATAAATATTTGGGTATTGACTTTCCTCATCAACTCAACTGGAATCATAGCATCGAGAAAAGAATTATTGGAGGTTGGAAAGTTTATTATGAGCTTGAAAAAAATTGTAAGTCAACTGATCTTTACATATGGATTAAAAAAGGTTCCTCTTTGAGACTCTCATCACCCCTATTATCTTATATGGATGTGAAGTTTGGGGGTGCAGTATATCTAGGGAGTCTTGGATAAAGATTGAGACGATCCAAAAGCAATTCATAACCTATAACCTCAAGATCAAGGGAAATACTCCCTATCCCATCCTCTTGATCAAATATGGCATGTCTCTCATTAAAAGTGTCGCTATACTTAGATATCTGATGTATAAGAAGAAGCTTCACAATATGGAATCCAAGAGGCTCCCAAAAATTGCTTCTAACTTTATTCAAGATCCCAACCTGCACCTGAAGCACAGGTGACATTAGGATGCTCAGTCTTGGCTCAACCTTTTGGGGATTAAGGAGGACATCATCATGGGAAGCAAGGACAGAATAAAAGATACTATTACCTCCAATTTTAAGGACAAGATGTGGGATGCTAAGGAGCTGGAGGGTAAAAGGAAGCTAAGGTACTATAAGGAGGTGATTAACCCCATCCTTGATAACCATAATTATCTCTCTATGCTGATTAGCGCTAAGAAGAAAATGGACATCGCTAGGATTAGAATTAACTCTCATGAGCTTTGGAGTGAGACTTGACAGTGGTCTACTCCCAAGACTCCTTGGGACGATAGAATTTGTCAAATTTGTGATACTAAGAAGGTGGAAGATGAAAAGAACTTCATTTTCGATTGTCTGGTTCTTGCCCACATCTGCTCTCATTTCCCTATCATCAACCACACATCCAATCTTTTTGACTTACTAAGCCAACCCAACTATAGTGGTCTTGGAACACTTCTTTCCCTGCTCCTTGATCACAGAAACAAGATTTTGAAGAATGACAATTAGACTCTCCTTTCTTGAGGTCCAATAGACCACATTGATCTTAGTGGTCGTTAATCATCATCATCATCATATATATATATATAGATATATAGATATATATATATATATATAGAGAGAGAGAGAGAGAGAGAGAGAGAGATAGGGGTATATGGAGATCTCATAATGCATATATATTTGAAAGTTTCACTCAGGGTATAATTCTCACTTGCATTATGATTGTTGCATTCTTTATAGAAATCGAGCCTGTGATCCATAAGTGTCCATCGAGGCACATTCAACTCATAGATACTTGCCACAATTTTCCAGTTGGTTTTTTCTATGGTTTTCCTTATATGAATATGTGTGGCTATAGGGCTTACACAATGATTAGGACTCGATATTATTACGACTTTTGCTGGAATAGTGGATTGGGGTCCAATACTCAGGCGGAGGTGATTGTACTTTAGGGGGTTTTATTTTGTGTGTAATGGTTGTCTATAGATATTCAAAGGCAGACATTGATTGGGCATTGGTGCGGTCCATTCATGAACCTCCTTTACTCACAAACTAAATCCAAAGAAACAAGTCTATGATGGGGCTATTTCAAGTAGTGTCCTTCACTCACATATTTAGGGAACATACATGGAAAATGCACTTTCCAAATTGGTCCACAGACTCTACCTGAGGGAGATTATATATACAGCTTTCTAGAACGACATTTGCATAAGGATGAGTAAAATATACTATAAATATAAATAAGTGGTTCCTTCCATGGTGTCAATCCTTTATTTTTTGATGGCATACTCTGATACAATGCTGCTAATATGTAACACTAATTGATAGACTATAATTAGTATTTTATAGATATTAGTTGATAGGGGACACATCTTTTTGGATGATCTAGAGATTTTTTATGATAGCAGTTTCATATATGATGATTATGTTATCACTTGATATTGATCCATATGTAAACAAACTCCTCTTTAATATAAAAGTTGTTTTTTCTCCTTGAAAAAAATAGGAGCGAAAGCTTCTCCTTGAGTGGTTTTCAGCTACCCAACCAATGGTTTTAGTGTTCACATATAGCAGTTTTGGTAGCCCTATCTGACGGTTGGAAGAATTGGCATGCCATGTCGATGCCATGTCATTAAGGAAGTACCGTGCTTTTACATTTTAGAGGATGACTTTGATTCCAATGGTGTGGGGACCAACAAGACTCCGAAAATTGAGGTTAGGTTTGCATAATGCTCGACGATGAAGATGAGGGTGAGGACCATATCAATATTCATATTCATTTTTTCCCTTTTTTCCCGAGCAAGCTTGATTTTGACTTTAAGTTAGGGTCAATTTCAATGTTGAATGAAGGATCAATTCTTCCATTTATATGACATTGTTATTACTCTTACATAAAATATTATTATGAAGAATGGCCTACCTACCAAATATGAACATAATTTGTGTGAGATTCTTACCTTAATGTGTTATAAAATACTGTTTATTTTTCTTTAATTTTCATGAAAAAAATATTATTTATTTTTCACTTTGACTTTTTTTTCCATCTTTTTTATGAAATTTAAAATAATAATTTCATAAAGATTAATCCTTGCATAAACTCACTAATGTACACTTAAAAATGTCATCACATTTTTATCAAAATATAAAATAAAATTCTCATCCCTAAAATTGTGTACCAAAACGAGATTTAAAACATCTTCATCTTTATAATGTGTTTTTATGGTTGTTTCCCCTTTGTCACACGAAAACCCTATCACGTATTCTTAGTCATATCTATACACAAAAAAACAAAACATCCCACGCAGAAGTAATGGCATGCTTGCTTCGTTGAATTCATGAGTTTGGTAATTCGAGGTACGGTAATCTATGAATTCTTTATAGAGAGGAGAAATAATTTTATAAATTAGCATTTCCGAAATGTGTAAATGAGAATGCATAAGTAATTTAAGATAAAGTTATATATAGGCATATTGGTAATGTAGAATTATAATTATATATATATATATATGTATGGGTAATGTAGAATAATATATATTAATTTTATTTGTAATAAGAGGGGTTGTGTGGTGGATAGTTTTTGCTCTAAGCTATTCAACATGAATCTGAAGATAAGATTATAGAAATGTACAATTTGCAGATCAATAATAAGTATATGGAGGTCTCACAGATCAGTAATAAGTATATGGAAGTGTTTCTTTAATTGTTGAAATTCACTTTGTCTACCAACATTGCTTCCTCCAGGCCGAGAACCATATTTAGAGACAGAGAAAATTCAATAGCTTGTCCTATATCCTATTCCAGCCACCTACCCTACAGATCTGGTTCCATCATATGAAGATCGAGAAGTAGACCTACCTAATTGACCCAAGTGCACTTGTTGAACCAATTGATTGAGTTTACTCAATAGTTGGAATTACATTTGTTGATCTATAAGCATCTGAGTAAGCAACCCATCTGACAGAAGCTCAACAAAAAAATTATGACAAATAACTATTTGAAAAACATAAATGTGACTGCTCTCACTACGCTACATAAGAGATAAATATTAAACAATTATAGAATATCAAGAAGGTAGCTGGTATTATTTATGAATGAACATGTCGAGACAAGGTCGATCCATCCATAACCCGACCTTTGGGCAGATAATGACAGTTACGACTAGATTTAGTAGTTCTAGTTCCTTAGTGAGTATAAGTGGAGTATAAGGCTAGTAAGTCAATATATATATATAAGCATCTAACATAGTAATAGAGTAAAAGAGACTCTGTCTAATATAGCCTTAGTTCCCTAGAAGTCAGATTAAGCACTGGATGGATGGGAGTGTGATTTGTTGAGAGTGCAGATGCTGCAACCTTCCGACCAAGAGGAAGAAGAACCGAGGGGGGGAAATGAACCCGAATGGAGCAATTCAACCAAGATTCATAGTCACTTTCTCCGGGGCTCAACCCAACTAACATGGAATGGATCTAGCTAACGAGAAAACTGCTTACTCAAGTCATGAACAGGTTGAATATAGGTAAACTGAAAAAGAAAGACATGATTTTCGTACGCAAGTCATGAACACATTAAAAGAGTTTATCAGTAAACTGAAGTAGAAGATATGATTTTCCCACGCCTGCATACCAAGAAAGGCCATAATTATAGTTCTTTGGCTAAAATAATAAAAGGGCAAAACACCATTCACATGCACTATAGATCAAATATAAAACAAACATGCAATTATAAAATGGAAACCTACATATGACTAAGCATAATCAGGAAGAAATCAAAACAACTTTGAGAAAATAACTATGAAAAAAAACTGTAGAATTAATTAAAAAAAACTACAAAATTGTTCAATACAAAAATCCTTGTTGTCATGAATAAAAATATTTGAAAAAGGTACACAAGTTTGTTATTTCATTAAAATGATTTCTAGCTCGAGAAAAAAATCAGCTCAAACTACAGATTATCTCGAATATTACGAAAGATGGCATTGACAAAAATCTAAATCACATGATTGCCTTATAAGACCACATGAAATGGAATAGTTGGCCCGAAAACCCAATCTGATGACTAGGTGCAAATACCAGTTTCTAAGAAAGGGTTCTTATGAATCTAGATGTTGTAAGCATATGGCCTAGCGGTAGAATGAGTATGCCCATCAACATTCCTAGCACTATTAGGACACAATCTCATCAGTTGAACACGGGGCAATTGAAGTACAAGGCGAGCAAAAGTGATCTTGAAAGTATGGTGGATCAAATTTAATGAGCAGTGGAAAATGACGCCTGTTTTTAGCAACCACTGCATGTAAATTAGGATTCATATAATTAAAAACGATATAAATTAATAAAAACAAATAACAACACAACAAATGTGGTTACGCATGTAAGCATATGTCAGAATTTGGATATATTATATAATTAAAAACTATATAAATTAATAAAAGCAACTAACAACAAAATAAATGTGGTTAGGCATGTCGTGCTTGCATGCAACCCACGTCATAGTACGACTAAGAAACTGGAAATTGGTGTGGAAGGTTCACCTTATGTTGTTGCTACCTAGTTAAAGAGAACAAAGCCAGGTGGCCTTTCCGAGAAACTAGAGGCTCGACCAGAAGGGAGGTTTTCCCCATGATGGTTCATCGGCCCTGGAAGTTTGGGATCAACAGCAGTCAAATTATGGTGGTACGAAAGTCCCCTGACAAGCGGACTTCGCGAACCAGTGCCCTCCACCCTTTGATTAATAATCATTCTAGACTTCCTCAAACTCTTGATTCAGCTTTTCAAACAGATCATTCAAGACTTATTGAAACTTCTCATTTGTATTTCAAGCATGCAAGGATGGGTTGGGAGGTAGTGGCTCTGCTCATTCAAGTTTTGAAACTACTCATTCAGATTTCAAGCATACAGGGATGGGTTGGGAGGCAGTGGCTCTGCTCATTCATATTTTGAAACTGCTCATTTAGATTTCAAGCACGCAGGGATGTGTTGGGAGGTAGTGGCTCTAACTATGTTATTGGATCGAAACCGGTGGGGAAACATCCTTTCGAGCAGCTGGACTAGAGATGCTTCCTATATTCCTTTGAGCAGGCAGCCCGTGGAGTTCAGCATTAGCCAAATCCTACAGCGCCCTAATTTATGCCTTTTAGGACCAAACAAATAGGTAAGGTCACTTTCGTTCACTGGTATGAATAAAGAAAGGGTTCTTCTTTCTTTGTATCGAACCCCATACCCGATAGTGATGATTCATATTGTATGCTACGGATCCCCGCTACAATCCCCTTCGAGAAAACCACTACAACATGGCAGCACTCACGCAAGCTATAGACCAAATCTATTGCATGAATAATTTTTCCGAAGTCGGTGACTCAGCCTATATAATCGATAATGAGGCTTTCTTTCCGCCAAATGTTCTACATAATATATGGAAAGACTTTGATGCTCGCAATGAAATATCTTACATAGCTACGCCAAAGTTCTTACTTACTGCAACTGAAGTTTCCTATACTGCAATAACACGTGTTTGTAATAAGGAGAAGGCTAGTTGTTATTTCATTAAGGTCTGTTTCGTGGTTCCGGTAAGCAGTGAGAAGATCGAAAGGGAGAAGATTGAATGCTAGATTGGAAGGGGTTGTCACTCTTCTCTCCCAGAAAAGGCATGATCTGTTGCAACATGTTGTTGTTTTCGAGTGCTTACCTCAAACAAAGATGTTGAAAGGAAATTAAGCTCAAAGTTTGAAAGGCTTGTAGAGATTCAATAATATTAACTCGAAAGTAGCAGTCTAGAAGCAACAGTTTATAGGGCAACCTAAAGGGTAAGGTGCTCAGGCCTTCAACAATGGTGAAGAAGGCCTTCAACAATGGTGAAGCCAAACCAGCAGAAAAATATTTGCAACAATCTAGTTTCTGGATCTCTCCTATCCAAACACTGCTCCTCCCTTAACTTTTCTCTGCTCCCTTGGTTTTCCTCCACCGACCACCTGGAGAAACATAACTATGAATATGCAGATACCGAAGCAACATGCAACAATGGGTGGCAACACACCGAAGTAACGGGTGGCAGCTTCAGCCACTTATAAATTAGTTCAGTTTTTTTAGACTTCCAAACTCTAATAGCATTTCATACTGCTAGACTAATGCTATCATTAGTTTAAACTAATTCCGAATAGTTCCAAAATATGAATGACATCAAGGGAAGATACTATATGCTTGTAGCATCTCTGTCTCGGGAAGAGGCCAAATAAGACCATGAAAAAATAAGAATATAGTTTTCAAACCACATAGTGTGGACTGAAGTAAAAACAGAGTAAATATTAACAAGAATTAATGTTATGCCAGTCGATTCCGATTACTATAGTCCATGCCATCTGCTAGATGGCAGGGACTAATAATATGTATAATTTATTAAATGTAAAAAAATTATATTTTGAATTTTATTATTGAAATAAATTATATATATTTAAAGTATTTTAATTTGAACATTAGATATTGATATATATGGGATAGATTTTAATTTCTCTTTTTAAAGTAGCTTGAGAAATTGGAATTTTAATGAATGGGGATAATCAGAAATTGCGCAATAGGAATATGCATAGGTTTTTTCTCTACTATGAAACTTTTACATGATAGAAAACTTGTAGATGAAGTCTCCTCATGTCCATGAACATGACATTAGGCTTGACACTATAACAAGAATTAAAAGTATCTTACATTGGAAGTTAGATTTATATCTAAACATGGTAAAGAGGATAAAAAGAAATGGGAAGTTAATATGTTAATATGTGATTGTAATTGGACATGTCTCAAGCGACCTTCATAACATGTGCATATCGCAACCAGGGTGGGAAGACATGCCACACATGATTGATAGAAATGTTATATCTCAGACTTTCATTGATATCGAGATTCAGATCACGTTGGGAATCGCTCACATAATTTTGAAGTTGGGCAACCCAAAACAAAAATGCATCGCCAATTTGTCACCACGTAGAATCATTTCACATAGGGACTTTATATGCTTGGAAGAGACAATGATGAAGTTCCTTAAGCATAAATCAAGGAAGAGAAAAAATCACTTTCTATAGTCTATTTGATCTGCAAACTATCATGATATTGTATTTGACAATTTATCACAATATATCTAACAAAAATACATTGAAATATGAAATCTATTCTATGACGGTTAATTTCCTTGAAAATTTTGGATTTATTAAATTATTGTCTTATGCTTACAAACACAATATATAAAATGCAGAAAATAAAGAACATATCAAAAAATTCCTCACAAACCAAAATAATGCTAAGATATGACTTGGGGAACCCTTTTAGAGAAAACCTAGCTTGAAGGTGAGGCTACTTTACTCTCTCTTTCTTAAAATGGAATTGGTGCAAATACAATGGAGTGAGGCCTATGGCTTACGGTTTGTTATAGAACACAAACCCTCTCTACCACTCTCAGCTACTTTTCTCTACTATGGAACAAAATGATCTATAATAGAATCCAACCCTTTTTCCTCCCTGTAGTTCCCTTATAATGTAGCCCGATAAAAAACTAAGAATTAAATCTAACTCATTCAACCTCAATATGAGTTACAACTCAACCCTTATATATTCTTCTTCATAGTACCAATGTGGCTAGCCCCTTTTCCATGATAGACGGGGTATGATGTGGCATCCTCTCGAATTATCGTGGTCAATCATAGTAGGTCAAATTCTGGGAGGGATAACTTTTGCAATGATGATTGATGCAATTCTTACACTTATGGAAAGGTATTTTAGTGAAGAATAACAACAAATGGTGGCGTACACAAGAAACAAAGTTTTACCCCCCATAAAATTTGTTTAAGGCCTCAAACTAGCCCCATAAAGCTTTTAACGCCAATGCTCCAAATTACGTCTCGCTTCTAAAATTGCTCTTGTAAGATGATTTCCCTGATTTTTTCACCTTGAAAGAATTGAGTTGATGAGAAACAATATAATGATTTAGAAAAATTAATCCACCAACTAATAACAACCATCCATCCACACTTTGGGAGGCTTTTTGTCCCCTAAAATATTTTACTAAATGAGCTGAGAAAAATTCTCCTCCACCTTCGACCTAGATTACCATGTAGCCTTGCCTAGAAGTTGTCCTTTCAAACTAATTTGCCAAAATTCAAGCTACCCATTAGAATAGAATCCAACCTTTTTTTCTTCTAGTAGCTTGCTTGTAACATAGCCCGATAGAAAACAAAGAATTAAATCTAACCCATTCATAGTGCCAATGTGGCTAGCCCCTTTTCCATGACAAACGGGGTATGATGTGGCATCCTCTCGAATTATCGTGGTTAATCATAGTAGGTCACATTTTGGAAGGGATAACTTTTGCAACTCTGATTGATGCAATTATTACACTGATGGAAAGCTATTTGAGTGAAGAATAGTAAAAAATGGTGGGGTACACAAGCAACAGAGTTTTACCCCCCATAAAAAAAATTTAAGGCCTCAAACTGGCCCCATAAAGTTTTTAACCCCAATTCTCCAGATTGGATCTCGCCGCTAAAATTGCTCTTGTAAGATGATTTCCCTAATTTTTTCACCTTGAAAGCATTGAGCTGATGAGAAACAATATAACGATTTAGACAAATTACTCCACTAACTAAGAACAACCATCCATCCACACTTTGGGAGGCTTTTGGTCCCCAAAAATATTTTACTAAATGAGCTGAGCAAATTTCTCCTCCAACTTCTACCTGGATTACCATTTAGCATTGCCTAGATGTTTTCCTTTCAAACTAAAGTTTCCAAAATTCAAGCTACCCATATCTTATAGTTTTGGACCTCTCCTAAAAAAATGTATCATTTATCAACTCCTCATAATAATTTGGTGCAAAATCCTCTATAGAAGGTAATACTTGCTACTCTTCCTAATCCAACAACAATGGCTTATATAGTTTCATATTTTTCACATTCACAACTAAGTAAATGTGCATGTATGGGGGTAGATTGAATATATAGGCATTATCTCCCACTTTTTCTAGTGTCTCGAAGGGGTCATATCATAAATCCTTGATATTCTTACCATAACCTTGTAGCCTCTCCTTGTTCAATTGTAACCATACTTATTTTTCCACCTTGAATGAATTCTTTGTTTCATGTTGATCATGCTCGGCCTTGTCCTTCTTTTGTGAATTTTTAGTCTCTTGTACTTGAAGATGGATTTGCTTGATGTTATCCATAAATTTCTCTACGCTTAAAGTATCCTTGTGAGGTCCTCTCTCACTCCCCGTGGAGGGCCATATGCAATATCTAAAGGTGAAGATGGAAAATATCTAAAACAAGTTTCAAATGGGCACTTATTAGTAGAAGTGTGGATTAATATGTTATAAGAGTGCTTTATGTATACCATATTTTCATCCCAATTATTTGGATGCTTATAATTATAACCCCTCAAAAGATACATCAAAGTCTTGTTGATTGCTTCTCTTTTCCCATATTTATGTTGACGAAATGTTGTATACCTCTTCAACTTTGTATCCATATTCTGCAACAATTTAGTCCAAAATGCACTAAATCTTGTGTCCATGTCTAAAACAATACTCTTTGGTATCCTGAAGTGCACCTAGACTTGTCCAAATAACAAGCTTGTTGCTTCTTTCCCATTGATGGCCCTTTTACAAGGCATGAGAATGAAAATCTTGTTGAACTTGTAAACTACCAAGAACATATAGACATTTCCTTTTCTAATTGTTGGTAAACTTCCCACAAAGTCCACAAAAATTATTTCCTAAGGAGGAATGGTACAGGTAAAGGATGGTATAGAGCCTATTTCATATTAATAGGCTTGTTGGTACAATAAAACATACATCCTCTTATGAACCTAGCTACATATTCTTGCATCCTAGGCCAATATCCATACCTTTGTAAGTTGGTCATTGTGTTCCATACTACTAAAATTCCCTGCAACCTTGGAGGTGTGAATATCTCTGATTAGTTGCAATCAGTCACATTTAAGAACACATTACTTGTCCAGTGCGTAAGTAACCCATTCTAGAGATGATGGTCAATTGAATTGTGACCATTGTGCACATATCTCTGGTTCTACAAATGTTGAAATACCTTCTTGAATTCCTCATCCTCTATGTATGCCTCTTTGTATGCATCATGGATTAAAGAGTAAAAATTTGATACAAATTGCAACTGATCAAGAAATCGAACTAAAATCAAGACACAATTTAGGACAACATGCATAGACACGCAACAAGAAAAACCACAAGTACACAATGATTTTTAGGGGAAACCAACTGGGAAAAACCCTTTCATTTCTTTACATCAATTTGTATGAAAACAAAAACAATTACAATGACTTGCTTCAAATCTAAAGCACACCCTGCACTATAAATATCATTCTCCTTCCTGATTTTCTCTGGCCAACACTTAGCCAATTCAAGCCTCATCCAAACCCCTATTTCCTTGTGTAATCCTGGAGTAATTGATCACCTGCTTAGTGCAAAAACATTGTACGCTCACCAATATAGAATTATAAATACAAATGTTCCTTTTCTATCCACTCAACTAGGCAATTCGAATTCCATGCATGACTGTGTCTATTTTTAGTTGTTTGACTAGTTAATTAAGAGATCAATGAGTTAACAACAGTTCTACTACTCAACTGACTCAACTAGCTACCTGAGCTCAATTAATTGAGTTTAAAGAATAATAACTTAACTAGATTGCTAAATCTTAGCAATCTTTGCATGCATAACTCTATTTCTAGCATATAACTCGAATTTACTGAGTAAACCAGTAAAAAAGACCATGTCACACAACTAATTGTCATCTGAGTCATCCTGTTGATGTGGAATATATAGTTACTCAATTTGACTAAGGCATAATTCAAAATTGAGCCTTTTTCTTGCTACAATTTATAATACTCCCTCTTAGCAAGAATAGCGCCCTACACAACCCCAATCCAGCTCCTTTGGAATGTATTGTAGCAACAGAATCCCTCTCACTATTGTTTTCTCTACTACAACAACTACAAATGAGAAGCATCCAAAACATACTCAATCAATTGTGTCTTTGAAACTGCCTAGTGGGAAATATACTCTGCTACTGAGCCTCTTGCTCTGCTATCAACACTGCTCTGTGCTCCTTAGTATCTGAATACACCAATTGGTGTTGATCCTTCTACTATTGAATACTATGGAACCTCGTAGAAAGGTGATGATCCATGAGGAAAGCATATTGCAACCATTGTTACTCTCCTATGGACCCTGCTCAAATATTTGCAACTCTGGGACTAGGGCTCTACATCGTCCCACCTCACTCCTGGAGGGATAACTCCATGCATGGTGAAATATGATCTACTCATACTACTATTACTACTAATCTGTTGTTGCTTCCACACTACTACCGCAACCACTGCCATAATGAGTATGATCTCCCTAGATCCCGAAGTACTAGCTTCCATAGGGCTGCTCCATTTGAATCTAGGCTCCCTCTAAGTCTCGATCTCGCTGTGGGAAATCTATCTAATCCTCAATCTGTCAATATCAATGATCACAACTCCTTTTTGTGTCACTAAAAATTGGCGATGTCCCCACTAGAATTATTCTATCTCCATTAAGAAGTCTGCACATAGGGTCTTCTGGATTTGTGTTGAACTAGAGCTCCATCAACTATGCCTCCTAACAACTCATTAGTTCTTCAAGGATCATTATACATGAGGAATTCAATGACTTCCCACTTTTCAAGATTCTGGTTGCTCCAGAATGCTTCTCCTTGGGCATTTGTGACTATCCTAAATCTATTCCAAGCTCATAAATTTGAACTTCCCTCCAATGCATACTCCAATCTCAATATGTTGAAAGACATTCTCCTGAATCTAGAGAAAAAATGTTGCACTGAAGTTGCAAATTCGAAATTCCCTGACAAATTCGAAATACTAGTTCTAATGTGATTTCAAGGCTCCAATACCATGTAGAAATGTGATAGAAATTGCAAATTATCAAGAAATCGAACTGAAATCAGGAGACACAAATTCTACTCCACAATTTAGAATAACATGCATAGACATGCAACAAGAAAAACCAAAAGTACACAATGATTTCTAGGGGAACCCAATAGGGAAAAAACCCTTTGCTACTTTGCATTAATACAAATGGAAAGATAAACAATTACAATGACTTGCTTCAAATCTGAAGCACACCCTTCACTGTAAATCATGTTCTCCTACTTCCTAACTTACTTTGGCCATCGCTTAACCAATTCCAGCCTCAGCCAAGCCCCTATTTCCTTACACAATCCTGGAGGAATTGATCACATTCTTAGTGAAAAGGTGTTGTACACTCACTAATATACAATTATAAATACAAATGTGCCTTTTCTATCCACTCAACTAGGAAATTCGACTTCCATGCATGATTGTGCCTATTTTTAGTTGGTTGACTAGTTAATCGAGAGATCAATGAGTTAACAATAGTTCTACTACTCAACTGACCTTCAACTGACTCAACTAGCTACTTGAGCTCAATTAACTGAGTTCAACTAACAATAACTCAACTAGATTGCTAAATATTAGCAATATTTACATGCACAACTCTATTTATAGCCTAAAACTCAAACTTACTGATTAAACTAGTAGACAAGACCATGTCACACAAGTTAACTTCCATCCGAGTCATCTTGTTGATGTGGAAAATCAAATTACTCAATTTGAATAAGGCATAAGTCAAAATTGAGCCTTTTTCTTGCTACAATTTCTAACATAAAGGCTACATGTGCATCAAGAATTATATCGTTAAGAAAATGCTAAATGGACGATGAAAAGCTTCTTATGAGCCTAAAAGAATTGTAATTCAATAGGTGTTTGGATATGAAATAAAAGAAAAACTCATTTTTGAAACTCTCGTCACTCTTGTTATTTTATACGAATGTGAGGTTTGAGGTTGTAGTATCTCAACAAAGTGGTGGAGGAATATAGAACATATCCAAGAGAATTTTATAACCTATATTCTAAAGATTAAAGGAAATACTCTCTATTTTCTCCTCCTAGTTGAACCACGCCTTTCTTCAAAGTATGGGTATGAATAGGTATATTATGTATAGAAATAATCTAAACAACAAGAAATCCAAGAGGTTTCTTAAAATTACTTATAATTATAGCCAAACCCCCCACCTTCAGCTCAAACGGGGATAGCATAAGCATGCCCAATCTTGGCTAGACCACTGGGCAATAAAGGACGAGATCATTTTGCAGAATAATGATAATATTAAAAATATTATTCCTTCAAAATTTAAAGAGAAATTTTGGGGTGATAAATATTTAGAAGAAAAGGAAATTAATATATTATAAGGGGGTGCTCAAACCTAATCTCCAAAAAAAAAAAAAAAATCTCTTTCTTTTCTAATATAAGAAGAAATTGAGAATTGATAAAATAAAAATAAATTCTCAAGAGCTTCATAGTGAAACTGGATGTTGTCCACGAGGCTTTGGATTGACAATGAATGGGTGCATTGTTAAGACACTTTTGGTGATAGATCACTGGTTCAAATCCCCCATGGGTCAGCTTAAAAAAATAGTGAAATTGGGCATTGGTCAATTCAACAAACAACATGGAATGAATGAATTTTCCAGCTTTGTGACACTAAAAGGATTGAAGATAGAAAACAATTTCACTTAGATTTTCCATCTTATACTCATATTTGATCTAATTTTTAAACTATTTGTCAGATTACCAACCTTTTTGACCCTTTACGTTAGCAAAATTATGGTGATCTTAGAATGCTTCTCTTAATTTTTTTATTGTTTTTTGTAACAATAATATTTATAATTTTAGGTAGTGGAGGAATGACCTATTATAGAGTTTTATGAACCCAACGTTTCGGACTACCAAGTGAGTCCATCGATAAGGGATACATCAATAGATTTAAGAAGATATTAATGGTGTATCCAGGAGCTAATCTTGAGAGTATATATATGGATTATGAAAAGGAATAATGTAAGAGATTTAGTTGGCCAAAATTTAAATAATTTGGCAATATATTGAGAAAATGGAAATTTAAAACATTAGGGATTTAATAAATTAATTCACTATAATCTATTTGTATAAATAAATTCTATTGTTAATTAGTAATGATTTAATTTTGAATTATGAAAGCTTTAATTTAAATTCCTAGATTACTTATAAGATTATTATTAATAAAATATGATTAGAATGTAAAATTTTCTTTTAAGTATTCTTGATCTTAGATTAGTAAATGAATAGTTATGAAATTTAATTAATCCTGAGAATTAATATTGATGTCTTATATCGAATTTAAAACATTAGGGATTTAATTAGTTAATTCACTATAATCTATTTGAATATATAAATTCTAGTGTTAATTAGTTTTTTAATTTGAATTATGAAATCTTTATTACCCTCTTTGATTTAAATTCATAGAATACTTATAAGATTGTAATTAATAAATTATGATTAGAATGTAAAATTTCCCTATAAGTGTTCTTAATCTTAGATTAATAAATGAATAATTATGAGATTTAATTAAATCTTCGAATTTTTTTATTATAAGAAAAAAGTTGATTAGATTTAATGTAATGATTTCCATATCAAATTAAGTTTGTTTTTTTTTTTTTAACAATAATATTTATAATTTTAGGTAGTGGAGGAATGACCTGTTATAGAGTTTTATGAACCCAATGTTTCGAACTACCAAGTGAGTCCATCATCAGGGGATACATCAATAGATTTAAGAAGATATTAATGGTGTATCAAGGAGCTATATATGGATTATGAAAAGGAATTATGTAGGGATTTAGTTGGTCAAAATATAAATAATTTGGTAATATATTGAAAAATTGGAAATTTAAACATTAGGGATTTAATTAGTTAATTCGCTATAATCTATTTGTATATATAAATTCTATTGTTAACTAGTAATGATTTAATTTTGAATTATGAAAGCTTTAATTTAAATTCCTAGATTACTTATAAGTGTTAGAAAATTATATATTACAGAGAAATGGAACACATAGAATATAGCAGAAATATAAACACAAAAAACGCATAAAACCAGAGAGACACAGATGTACGTGGTTCACACAGTTTGGGCTACATCCACCCTGAACAGCTAGTGCTTCCTTTTTATTATCCAGCAAAATGAAGAGACACAACCTACAACAGATCCACTGTAATATCCTATATTTTCTCTTACAGTCTCACCTCTTTATTTCTCGCTTGGAGAATACACATCTATTTCACAGCCTCAATACAATGCCCTCATACAAAGAGAGGGGTTACCTTCTAGGGAAAAAAACCCTAAACTAAACATAAGTTCTACCATCAGATCATTCGCCTAATGAACGGCCCAGATTGACTAGAACTTACTATACTTTTACAAGGCAATTTTATATTTGTTTTTAGCTTCGGGGGCACTACCCCCGAAACCCTCGCTGGGGGACGCTAGCCCTCGGACCCCCTAGCCGGGGGGATCGGCCCCCCCGAACCCCCGTGGGGGGGACAAGTCCCCCCTGCACCCCCCGCATGGAGGGGTGTACAAACTTCCTGGGGTATACATCCAGCTGAAACAAAGACCTCTAAACAATCGTGCTCCATACTCAACAATATCCCACTTTGAGAATGATTGTAGCAACTCCACCACTGCTTCATTTGCTGGACAATGACTCCTCTTTGTACCTAGCTGTTTCTCATCTTCATCGTCATCCTTGAAGACCAATTGAAATTGAGAATATTCTCAGTTTCTCCCTGGTTACAACTTTTGTTAGCATATCTGCAGGATTCTGGCTAGTGTGTATCTTTTCCAACTTCAACTCTCCATCTTCCAACATTAATCGTATGAAATGGTACTTGAGCTATATGTGTTTAGTCCTGGAATGAAACGTTGAGTTCTTTGCAAGATGAATGGCACTTTGGCTATCATTTTATAACGTGCCCATATCATGCACCTTACCCAATTCACCCATAAACCTTTGTAACCAAATCATTTCTTTACTAGCCTCTGTAGCAGCAACATGCTTTGCTTCTGTTGTTGAAAGTGCAACAACACTTTGGATTTTTGAAACCCAACTAACAGTTGTTCCACCTACAGTAAATAAATATCCTATAGTGCTCCTCCTGTTATCTCTGTCACCTGCCATATCTGCATCAACATATCCCTGTAGAGAAATGTTTGA
>APFE030765144.1:53463-72161 GCA_000404065.3 Pinus taeda
CTGGTAACCTTCAATGTCCTTAGCTTTCCCATTCGCGAGGCGATTAACCCCAAACTTAATGTCTTCTAAAGAGAAGACTTCTTTCGTTGTGGGCAGGGTTTCCAAATTATCCATGACATTAGGAGATTCATAAAGCTTTTTAAGATAAGAATTCCAATCGTGAAGAGCAATTTTATTATTATCCTTAGTCTTCCTAGTCAGGATCTGCCTCCAAAATTTCTTAGGAGCTACCTTAGAGAGGTGTAAGAGATTCTCCTGTCTTTGACGAATGTACTGCCTCTTTTTCCTTTTAATTAGGGCTTTGTATATTCTTATCTTCTCCATTTTAAGAGAATCATCAACGACTTCCTTAATTGCTCTCCTCGCATTTTTACAATCTTTGTCATACCAAGGATTGGTTTTGCTATTTCTTTTATTATTTGAGACTTCAATTGAGAACTTTATAATAGAATATGAGAGGGTTGTAGTAAAATTATTATAAAGGTCTTCTATGTTGTCTATACTAGATAAAGGACGCAAATTAGTTTTTAATTCATTTAGAAAGAGGTCCTTTTTATTTTTATCAAATATTAAGTTCTTTTGGTTGTAAGTATTATTTTCTATGGGAACTCTATGCATGACAAAATTGAGGGTTATAAGTAAAGGGCTATGATCGGAGTCAGGCTCGTGGTTGTTTAAGATGTCAAAGTTTATCATTTCGTTGTATAATGGAAGATCAGAAATAACGTAGTCTACCACGCTGCTACCAAGTCCATGGATGCAGGTCATCTTGCTGAAATTGGGCCACTTTTTTAGACTGTTGCAAATTATGAGATCCTGAGCACTAAAGAGCTTGACTAGCTCTAACCCAAAAAAAATTTCCCCGAGGTCTTCAGAGCTCCTTTTGTATCTACTAGCCAGGGTAGGGTCTTCGTCTAACCAAAGAGGATTAGGGTTGGAAAGATTGCTTAAAATAATAACTTGGTTGTTTGAAGTTCGAGCATTGAAGTCACCTATTAAAAGGATATTACCATCATTCCTTAGGCTAGAAATATCATTCTCTAAATTATTGTAAGGGTTAGTTTTATCTAGATTCTTCTTCTTATAGAAGTTAGAATTAATGGGGGGGAAATAACATATTGCTATGTAGGACATTTTATTATTAATGTCTCTGATCTCTATCCAACTAAATTGGTTATAAGGGTCGTTTTTATAAATCCTAACATAGGGGGAGATGTTCTTCTTAATGTAACAAGCTATTCCCCCAATGCCTCTACGGGAGGATCGCTTCTTCCATGTAGACCATAGCATAAAGCCATCTATGTTAGAGACCTTAGATTCTTCGTGCTCCCAAGTTTCAACAAGCAAAATAATATCAACATCATTTGAAATCCAACTTAGCTTGGGGCCTTTGTTCCATGGGAAGCCCCGACAGTTCCAAGAAAGGATCCGGAGCATGTTTAATTGCTATTGATTACTATCTTTTTGGTTTTTGTCTCGAATAAAGGCTTTTCTATTTCTGATTATTGCCCATTTTCCTTCCTTTCTAGCTTCTTTTACCTTTTGAAAAACTCGGACCCCTATCTGGAAAGACCCCTTCTTATATTAAAGACTCCTCTTCTTTTGTTCAATGGATAAAAAACATAGCAATAAAGGATGATGACCTCATGGTTAGTTTTGATATTGTATCTCTCTATACTATGATTCCTATTGATGAAGCTACTAATATCATGAGGGACATCACTGATAAAGAAACTGTGGACCTACTAGAGCTTTGCTTAAAATCCTCCTACTTTAGTTTCGAAGGCAAAATATACAAACAAACCCATGGAGTGGCTATGGGCTCTCCTCTATCACCCATAATTTCCAACATCTTTATGGAGCACTTTGAACAGAAAGCCCTTAATTCATTTCCCTACACCCCTGAAGAATGGAAAAGCTTTGTTGACAACATATTCGCCAAGTGGAGTTATGGGAAAGAAAAACTAAACCTATTTCTCAATTACTTAAATAGCCTCTCTAACCATATAAAATTCACTATATAAATTGAAACTAACAATCAACTTCCCTTTCAGGATATCCTTCTTTCTAAAAAAGAAGGGTTACTTGGTTTCCAAGTCTTCAGAAAAAAAACTCATACCGAGTGATATCTGCATGCAAATTCTCATCACCACCCTAAAAAAAAAAATTGGCATCATAAGGACATTAACCACTAGGGCTGCCAGAATATCGGATCCTAACCATTTAAAATATGAACTTAACCATCTTCACAAAGTATTTGAACTAAATGGTTATAATAAGAACACCATTAAGAAATCCATGTACCAATCCCTAAGCAAGAATAACAATGATAAAAAGGACCAAAATTTGTCAATCACTCCTAAGGTCTCCCTTTCATACATAAAAGGCACCACTGGAAAATTTACTAAAATTATTAATAAACACAACATTAATGTAGTCTTCACCCCTCCTAACACCATAAAACAATTATTCAACTCGGTTAAAGATCCCATAAACCCTAAACTTCAAAAAGGTGTTATGTTTTTCCTTGTTCATGTAGTAAAATAACACTTTTTAAGGAGAAAAAATCAATTTAGAAAGGGTAAAATTTACCTCTCCATTTAAGAAAAAAGGAAAACTCTATAACAATTATTTTAGAAAAAAATAAAGGAAAACAAAAAATTTAATTGGGGAAAAACTCAAAAAATGGAAGAAACCTTAGAATTTTAAATCAAAAACCTTGAAAAATATAATAACACACACACACACACACACATAATATTTTAAATTTTCCTTTTTAAATTATTAATAGAATACGATAGAACTAACTTAAAATAAAATAAAAATTAAATTTTAAAAAATGATTATATATATATATATATATATATATATATATATATATATATATATATATATATATATATATAATATATATAATTCAAATAAAACTAAAAGAAAATACCCCGATGGGGTGGAGGAATGTATGCAGATGGAGCTCTGGAGCTTAGAAGGGGGAAGGGGGCACTTACCACCCAACCTCCCCTGCACCATACATACGAAGTCTTTCATCTACTATAATGGGGCACCAGATTCTTGTACATCCTCTCTCGAGTCTTCTATTGCTTAGCAAGCCAGTGCATTTTGTGAGTGGTATTCATGGACCAAAGGAGGTATTATCATGCATCCCTATGAGCTTGCATTCAAGAATCTTTAATGGTGAACACATGAAAGTGTGGGAGTTTGAAATGGAAATCATAGGTTGGTGAAGGAATTCCAAGTTTTATCTCTCAATTAATCCTTTTAAAAATGAAATCTTACTGTCTCTAGAAACATAATGAAATGTTTCTTGCTCAGAGAAAGGCCGAAAAGAGGAGACAAATCTTGTGAGAATGAGGTTGGTATAATTTTGTGAAAACTAAAACAAAATGATTTAATCTTTTTCTTGATCAAAATTCTCATCTTATAATGAATAAAAAAATATAAAGAAATAAAAATAAAAATAAAAATCACAGTAAAGTGTGGGTGGCGCCCCCTCCTATCCATCACCTAACTCATGAGGATTTGAACCAATTGCCTATGGCAAGGAGTACCTTAACAATTCACCATCATTCCAAAATCCAAAAGTTACATATGGCAGATGCCATTGAGTGCATTCATCAACTATCATGTGTACCCATAAAACACGAAACGAGCTAAAAACTATGTATAGCCCAACTATGAAAAAATATAATAGTGCATAAAGTTTATACATATCAATGTAAAAACAAGAATCAGTCTATCATAGAAGTGCCTAGATAAACATAACAAATATAATATGCATTCCTGTTGATAGATATCCTGATCATATCAAAAATAAAATAAAAATTTGTTGCTGTAAAATATGTGTTGTGAACCATATCCAATTTTGTAGTGGTCTAAAAATTTAATCTTCAAGAAAAGACTAATGTCAATATTCCCATATCCTACCATCTATATGTTTTAGAACCTTCCAAGTACCCATATGTTGTGGAGAGTCCTCCTTAGTCAAGACATACGCTTCAAAATTTCTTTCTATATAGATATGACTGCAAGATACATGGTCAAATAATTGTATTATCTATAAAATCTATTCAAGAATAGGAAGCAGTGTGTGGTTGTGACAATGTCGAGTAAAATTGAACCAATTAATAACATTCGGTGAATTGCCAAAAAATTGTATATATTGCTAGTTATGTTCTTGAGCCCAATAGAGACGTAGTTTTAGAGACAAAAGTTCAACATAATTGTTGGAACCATGGTGTTGTCACTCACTGCATTATGAGTCTTCAGTTGATCAAAGTTGTCCAACAGTAGTGAAGTTTGAAGCCATCTTCTAGGCCATAGGAGCACTTAAAGCTAGATCGGAACCTCTTCATTGCATAGTGTCTGGAACGAACTTTCCAATGATATATAGAAGTCCCAAATGGATTTTTGGATCAGAAGATATGGCTTGTTGAAGATCAGGAGTCCTATTGCCTTGAAATAAAGGAAAAGAGCTTATCAGAGGGCCCCGAGCATAGAAAGTCAAGCATAACAGCGGTGGGAAGACCCCGCATATTGGGCACCTTTCAGTCCCGCACCCCACACTCACACAATCTCACATCCTACATCATCATAGCCCTGCACATTGTCTTATCGGGCATATCAACGGGCTCCTGGAGTTCATCGGCTTATCAGGCATATCAGCCATATCCCACATCCCACAAATCTCGCATATCAATAAATTGGTGATCAACGGTGGGCAAATCCCGCATCCTGCAGTCCCGCATGGCCCCCGCAATACCTGATAGGCCATCCTTAAGGAATTGCAGGGGGAAATCATTGATGGAGTTTTAAATCATCGAGGAGGGACGATTTCATTTGACAAAGGAAATTCATGCAAAGACACGGAAAAGTGGGCCCTTTCTCTCTCCTCCATGTGGCGGTACATTTTATCGAAGGTCGGGGGCCCCGGGCACAATGAATCCCACATATAGGCCTTGTCAAAGCCCCGAATTCCCCAGTCCCACGAAGATCGCAGTCTTGCAGTACTGTGATTCATCAGTCCCGCAATATCACAGTAGTTCTCACATATCAACGATCGAAAGAATAGAGGGGCTACCACTTTAAAAGCCCTGTGAACTGCCAATTTTTTGATCTAGTGTAAAAGCACTAGGGAAGGCTGAAAAGGATTAATGAAGGAAATGCATGGAAAAACCAAGGTCGAGTATATCCCTTCTATCCTCTCCACGTGCAAGTACAAAGAACATGTGTCACTTAAATTCAACATCTTCATGGGTCCTACAGGGGCATTTTCAGGTGACACGTGTCACTGCTCACAAGGTGTCACGTGGCAATGATGACATCACCCCCACCCCCCCCCCACAATCGATAATCAACGATCACATAGGTTAAAGCACTCCTACACCAAAGTCTCCAAGCTTGCGATTGCAATATATGGGGATCCTCCTAGATGCGATATTTTATTTGACATATCTTATGAGGACTTCGCATCCAAAGTGTCGGTCTGTGATGTAAAAGACATAAGGTCCTTCCCTCTCTCGTATTGTGATTGCAATATAGTTGGTGGGCCCAATCCCATAGATCGATGATCGCAGGTATCACTGGGTATTATCAAAGGCAGGTGTGGGATATCTCTGAGATGCGGGATTCCCAGTAACAAAGGAAAGCACCCCCCCGACACAGGTCCAAAGGTCTTAGCGCCTGAGGACTAAGCCCCTGGTTATAGCCCTTGGCCATATGATAAGAAAAGAAGAATGGGGCTAAACCAAAGCAGGCCAAGGAGCATTAGAGCCCGCCGTTCCACAACGCTTTCAAAAGAAAAATTCTCGCTACCTCACAACCCCGATATCATGGTACATGGCTCTTAAGGTGGATGGGTTAGCAATTGTGGCATTAAAGTAAGTATGACGTATTTTTGAAGATAATATAGGGGGCTTAGTAAGATTTAGTGGCTCGTCATCGAGCCTCACTCCTCCACACAGCAAAGGATCGCTGGAACAACGACTTACAGTCGACCCACTCCACACTCCACAGAACAAGGAATTTGAGCAGTAAAGGTAGAAGCGACGAGGTTAGTTGAGTAGCACAGGAGACCATACTATGAGAAAATTACAGCTCGAGGCATAGGCGATCCCAGGATGGGCACAAAGACTTTTCATTTACTTTTCTATCTAGCCGTTTACTTATTTTTGTCTTGTAACATGTCTTCCTTCAATATGGTCATAAATTCTATAATATGTTTGGCCCACAAAGCCATTTTCAGGAATTCTAAAGAAAACTCCACATGTAATTTTTAGACTGTATAACTTCAGGATACATATCTTTCAAAATATGAAGACATGGTGGTGATTCCCCCTTCATGTATTACATTATGTTATCCCTTTGTTAAAACCCATTATGTTCATGCTTCTTCTCTGATTTCATGCAATCACAGCTGTTAGAAATATTTCAATACTTCCTAATAAATTTGTTGGTATCAAAAATGTTATGCATATCCCTGTAATTTCCTCACATATTCATTTGTATCGACATTGTTAATGCTAGTGCTTGTATGGATTATTTATATTATGTCTTTAAAAGGTTGTTCTTCATGAATCATAGCACGCAACCTCTCTTCTACCCATTATATATACTTCTAACTCAGATAAGTATAGGAATTCTTAAAGTTGCAAGCTCTATGTGTTAATATAATTCTCGATGTTGTAAGCTCCATATGATGAGTTGCTCCTTCTCCTTATCCTCTACCGTTGATCTACAAAAGCTTATTAAACTGTAAGTCCTTGGACTACTTGGCCTCCACTGTTTTAATCATATTTATGAGATTTGTATATGGGAAGAAGTACCAAGAAATTCATGTCTTACTCCTTTAGGTGAATGAACCAACCCATTATATATATATATGATATGTGTGTGTGTGTGTGTGTGTGTGTGTGTGTGTGTGTGATGTCTCCATTTCTAGAAAATCATATGAGATACACAAAATCTAGATGTGCCTAGGCATTGGTCTGGTAAGCAATCCAAGGCTATCTTTGGGAGCTACAACACATGGTCTAAACAAAACTTAGACTTTAGGAAGTGATGCTCTTTGAGATAAAGGATGAGACCTCCTCCGCATGATCCATCTTCACTAGATGCACCATCAAAATATGACCAAGGAATTTTTCTATTAATTACTTTCTCAATAATGATCCTTGGCAACTAATGAGATTCCTTGGTTGGTAGAAGGGCATAGATTGTCTCAATTTCAACAAATATGAGATTTGGAGCAAAGGCAAGATCCCTAAAAGTGGCTTTTTTCTTGGCCAAGCACACCCGCAACATATATATATTTTCATTCTTCTTACATTTTTTTTAATTTAAAAAAATTGTGTTATGCTCCAACTTTTTTTTATAAAAAATAATTTTTTTAATGAATTTGTTTGATGATTCTCTAAACCATAGTTTAAAAAATGTTGCAATTTCATGCCCCATTTAAAAGGGTGCTATCGATTTTTTATTTATTTTTAGTAATACATTTTTCAATTTAATAAGTTTTGGTTGCAATAATATAGGTTTCCTTATTTTAAGATCCCATATGAGTTATAATTTTAATCCTTAAAAAAAATTACTCTTGGTAGAACCATTATTTAATTTAAGTATTGATTTTTAAGATTTTATGTAATCATAATATTTGATTTTTAATGATTTGGTTGAAAAATATTGAAATTTTAAGGTTTTTTGTAATCATCAAATTTAGTTTATTAATATAGTGGTTGAAAAATGTTGGGATTTTAATCCAAAAAATAGTGCTACAAATAACACCATTTTTCAATTTAAGAGTGTCTTTTCATGTTCTTTACATAAGAAAATGATTTTTCAAAATTATAATTTTCTTTTCAAAGTCGTGCTCATTAAGTTGGTAACTTTGTTAATGTTGACCTATAACCTAGGTTATAAGAAGAATTTATGCTCAAAAAATACTAGTTCATAATGTAAATGGTCGAATTTTAAATTTTGACAACACCATTGAAGAGGTTTGACTATGTCCAAAGATCATTATTAATAACAATGAAACATTGACCTAACCTTCAAACTCCATTAAATATTTAAATTTTATAATAAAAATATTAAAAAAAAAATTAATTAATAATTTTAAATTTATAATTTAAAAATTAAATGCCCATGGGGCATAGAATAAATTGGTGATGGGGTGCATTGTTTAAGTCACCCAAGGCGCTCGTTCAAAACCTTCGTGATAAAAAACCAACCATGTTAAGGGTTGGTGTGGCCCAAGCTAGGTATGATCTTCAGGTGATTTAGCCAACTTAGATGCCCCTGGGTCACAGTTTTATCAAAACAAAAAATTAAACCTACAATCATTAAAAACTCAAACAACTTAGCAAAAAAAAAAAAACTTTAACCTAACTTTCAACTTCTATTAAATATTTAAATTTTTATAATTAAATATGAAAAGATAATTAATAAATTTATATTTTATAATTAAAATAAATACAAAAATTAATTAATAAATTTAAATTTTATAATTAAATATTAAAAAAATGTATTTTATGTATTAGATTTTCAAAATATATAAAATAAAACAAAAATTTCATCTCGATGTGTCAAGGAAGCTTTGGTACAAGATTCAACTAGGTAGGGTAATGATTGGGGAGGGTGTCCACCCCTCTCTCAAGAGGATTGTTTGTATGGGCCTAGGTGAAACTTCTAAAACATTGTCTAGCCTTACCCTCACTATGGTCGTTTACATTCCTAAGATTTACAAAGCACATGAGAATGAAGAAAATTGGTGAATATGCCCTTTGAAGAAGGAACCTTAGCACAATAATGAGGGATGAAATCATCATTATAGGAAGCCTCTCTCCTAAGTGATGAGAAAGTAAAGTAATATTATATTGATCTTTGGTCTTTGTTGGTTCCCACTAGTTTGTCTTTTTATTTTCTTGGTGGCATATTAATAGAGTGGGAGACCTTAACCAAAGTGACATAATTGTAGAATAGGTTTATAGCTTAGCATAATTGAAGGAATAGAGCACTCACTAATTGTTAAGGTCATGGTTTTTGGCCCTCTCTTATTTTGAAGTTAGTATCCATGTGCCCAAACAACCGTTTCTGTAGGGTGGGGACTCCCACCAAATTGGCATAACTATAGAATATATTTATAGCTTAGCAGAGCTCAAGGCAAAAAGTACTCACCAATTGTTGAGGTCATGGTTTATATCCCTCCTTTATTCCAACGGTAGTATCTATTGTTTTTCCACTGTACTGGAATCCAGGTTAGAGTTCTAGAAACACCGACACTACAAATCCAATATACCACAACAAACTACTTTGCACAACGAAATATAAACAATAGTAAATCAACACATGCACAAAATATAAACAACCTTTTACAATTTTTAACAACCCGACTTCATTATATTAATAAAATTTAATACAACGGTCTAGGGCTCTCATAGCAAGGATAATGGCCCTCATACATCCACTGATACAAGAATACAAACTAGGGCTTGCTATCAAGAACTTTGACAACCAACTTATCTTGAACAGGATACATTAGCTGTCTAGTTGATGTAGAGCTCTTCACAGTTGCCTTGGTCGTATCGTGAACACATCTACTAGTCCTTCTGCTCCTAATCTACAAGACTGATTCTATCAATGGTCATGGCCCTTTAGGCCATTGGACATCGCTCACCAATCTATCTTCTAGCTACTCATTAGTCTATCAGTGAATCCAACTCATATGGTCTTCTTGCTCACTAGTTGCTCCATAGTCCTTCAAGGACACAACACTTTGAGACTTCTTGCCCACTGTTGCTCCTTAGCTCCTTTGGGACTTCTTCCCACTATTATCTTCCTGTGCTACTCTAATGAAGACAAACTTAGGGTAGGAGGGCTACCACATATCACTGTCAAAAGTACTTCTTCAACAATGAACCTGAGCTAGTCAAATGGTGCACTTGGTTTCCTTCTTTTTTGCCTTCAAAGAGTTAACCCCTAACCTCCAAATTTGCCTCTCCTAGTAGGCAAAAAGTCCTTCTTTGCACCGCACTTAGGGATCCCTTAAGCACCTAGTTGTTTCCCTCCAACAACCTTAATATGCCCAACAAATCTCTATCCAACCTAGATCTTCTATACACTAACAATAAATCAACTTATACACATCAACAACATACCCTTTCTTCACTTCTAAACTGGTGCATTTCTGTTGTAGGGTCTACGACATGGTTAGGGCTAATATTAGTCCACATCATCCATATTTTCTCTTCTCCAAAATCCTTTCCTTAGTTGCAACCTTCCTCACTTTATGAGTTGCTTCCACTCAATGCTTCTTAGGTTGGTTTGTGCTTGTTTTAAGGCCTTTCAGCCCCTCCAAACAACCAGTTTAGACTTCATCCCTCTTTGCAATTGTCATCGGGAATGCGACCTACAAAAAAAAGGTTTTTCCATACTTGTCTTACCCAAAAAACATCCCAGAACTCATCCAAACATCTCAACCCTACTCTTGATCAACTCAGCCCTCAAATAATCATTAAAAGTCACCAAACCAACACCTTTTCTCCTTTGCCTAAGCTGCTCCTGATCAACAACCTAAATCATATGTGTGTCTTGTGAATTGTTGCACCTTGGATGTGTGGCAAATGACCTCAATGACTCCTCTATTTATATGTTTCTTTTGGGCTCCAATGATCTATCCTTAAGGGCTTATTCTAACCTAACCGACTTGAATTTTCTTGTGCAAGCCCAACTAACATACAAATAAATTAATATATTGCTTTCCACATGCCCTTTCTTAGAGTTCTTTGTGGCCCCTAGTTCCTTTTAGTGTCCTCTACAATCTCCAAGGGTTACATGTCCAAAACTACTTGTGGTTTCACACCCACAAGCTTGGGTGCAAAGACCACAAGTCCATGTGTGGTGCCAATTCCTCCAAAATCTCGAATCCTAGGGCTTGGAGTACCTCCCAAGCTACAAATCTCAATACTCCTTCTTAGCTAGGGGTAATTCAAAGACTATGAAGTAACTCATCATCACCATCACTGCTGGTGACATTAGCCCAACTCCTGGTGCTCACTACTCTAACAAACCCAACTCTACCCTTCTCATAAGTTTCACTGTCACTAGAAGCCTCATGCTTCTGCATCTTCTCCTGAAATTCTTCCAAGCCATTCCATGATTCCTTCTTTATAATTGTATAAGCACCATTTCTCCCCATTAAAAACACTTTTCTTGGGTTTCACATTCTCTCTCTGAACCTACGAACCCCTATTAGAACTCGACTCCTTCTGAACCTCTGGAACTTGTACCTTCTCTTCCTTCTTATTCTCATGATCTATATGTTTTCCCTTTAGCCTACATAGACCATTCTCACTAAATTCAATCACCACAATTGCGAAGTTAGAACCTTTGGGCCCAAGCTTTGCCTTACCACCCTAGAAAAACACCTCAAACCCGTTATGCTCGATTGTTGAGACAGAAAACACATTAAAATTGAGCTTTGGTAACCACAATATATCCTGAACTCACATCATCTAATTTGACTCCATCCTGAATTGCAAGACACCAAATCCTATGATCTCCTTCTGACTCTTGTCACCCATCATCATGTCTAACTTAAGTCCCACTCAGCTAGAGTCTCGAACTCATACTGTGACCCTGTCATATGCTTTGACACACCACTGTCCATGTACCATGCAACCTCATTGATGGCAACCTTAAAGAAATAATAGATAAAAGAAAAGTCCTCACTTTCCAATCTCCTGGTGAGGTCATCTATCTTGGTAGAAGTGGTGATACCTGCAACCTCCATCCCCTTCTTCTTCTCTCCATCTCCCTGCTTCTTTCTCGAACACTATTGAAAAATGACCATACTCTCGACAGTGAAAACATTTTATCTTACTCAAGTCCTTCTTTTTCTTTCCCTTCATCCTTACTGCAAGTGCCATGCCTTCATCAGAAGTCTTCAGATGAAGATGAAGATCCTTGTCTCACAACTCTTCCTGAATGAATTCATCCCACATCCTATTTCAATCTAGAAATTTCTCTTTGGAAACAATCCCTTTGATGAACGTCTTCCATTCTAGAGTGAACCCCTTCAAAGCGATAATCACCATATCACAATATGAAATAGTCACACTGATGGCAACAATCTCATCTCGAACCTGAGACAATATCGTCAAATACGAAGTCACCCCTTCACGTTTTGTCATCTTGGTGGCCTTCAACTTATCCTCTATTACCAGCTGTCAGTTGTCATTCTTATTCTGGAAAAAATCCTAAAGAGTTTTCCACATCTCATGGGTATGTTCTTCCTGGACATATGAGGTATCAAAGGATCTTTGACACCATCTAGGATGATAACTTGGCCCTCATATCCATCTCTTCATAGACTTCCAACTCCTTAGGGTCGATTGGCTTCTTGATCTCTTTCTCGACAGAGTACTAGATGATGTTCACCATTAGAACCAACTTGATCCTTTTCTTCCAAGTACTATAGTTGGACAACCCTTCCAACTTGTCCTCAAATTGCATACCCATTTACATCCTTGACATTGTTGTGAGTTCTTCAACAATAATGTGACAAACTCCCTCTTAAGTTGTACGTATTGTGCACATTCTAATTAACTAGCCCTTCAAAGTAGCTTTGAAGACATGCTTTTTTTCATGATACTAGAATCTAGGTTAGGGTCTTAGAATCACTAACACCGCCAATTTAATATACCACAACAAACTACTTTTCACAACATAATGTAAATAGCAGTAAATCAACGTGTGCGCAAAATACACAATTTTTTTACAATTTTTAGCAACCCAACTTTGTTATATTAACAAATTGCAATACAACTATCTACGGCTCCCATAGCAGGGATAATGGCCCTCTTATATCCATTGATACAAGAATATAAACTAGGGCTTATTGTCAACACATTTGACAACCAAACGGACCTAAACAAGATATATTAATCATCTAACTAATGTAGAACTCCTCACAACTGCCTTGGTCATACCTTGAACACACCAACTGGTCCTTCTGCTACCAATATGCAACACTGCCTCTATCAATGGTCCTAGTCTTTTATGTCACTGAACACAACTCACCAATATTCCCTCTAGCTGGTCATTAGTCCATCAATGAATCCAACTCATATGATGTTCTTTCTCATTAGCTTCTCCTTAGTCCTTCGGGGATACAACACTTTGAGACTTCTTTCCCACTACTACTCCTCATCTCCTTTGGGACTTATTCTCACTATTATCTTCCTATGATGCTCCAATGAAGACAAACTTAGGGCAGGAGGGCTTCCACCTATCATTGTCAAACACGCTTCTTCAACAATGAACCCAAGTTAATCAAATGGTCCACTTGGATGCCTTCTCTTGTCCTTTAAAGAGCCAACACCTGACCTCCAAATATGCTTCTCCTAGCAGTCCAAAAGTCCTTCTTTGCAATTCACTTAGGGCTTCCTTAATCATCTACTTGTTTCCCTCCAACAACCTTAATATGCCCAACAAATATCTATCCAATCTGGACCTTCTATCCATTAGAAAAAAATCAACTCATACACATCAACAACATACCTTTTTTTCACTTTTGAATTGGTAAACTTCTATTCTAGAGTCCACGACCTAGTTAGGGCTGATATTAGTCCATGTCAACCCTATTTTCTCCTCTCCTCAACTACGACCTTCCTCACTTTGTAAGCTTCTCCCACTCATTGCTTCATAGTTTGGTCTATGTTTGTTTCTAGGCCTTTTGACCGCTCCAAACAACTACAACAAAATTTGGCCCTCTCTACAATTATCACAGGGAATGTGGCCTACCAAACAAAGGCTTATCGACACTTGTCTTGCCCAAAAACCAACCCATAACTCGTCCAAATATCTTGGCACGGTCAAATCAACCCTCAAACAATCATGAAAAGTCACCAAACTAAAGCCTTTTCTCCTTCACTTGAGCTGCTCTTGATCTACGACCTAATTTAGAAGTGTATCTTATGAATTGTTGCACCTTGGGCGTGTGAGAAATGACCTCAATGACTCCTTTATTTATATGTTTCTTTTTGGCTCCAGCAATATCTCCTTAAGGGCTTATTCTAACCCAACTGACTTGACTTTTCTTGTGCAAGCCCAACTAACATACAAATAAATTAATATCTCACTTTCTACATGTCCTTTCTTGGATTTTTTATGGCCCCCAGCTCCATTAGGGTCCTCCATGATCTCCAAGGGTTACATGTCCAAAAATCCTTGTGGTTTCACACACACAAGCTTGGGTTCATAGCCCACATGCTTAGGTTCTTAGCCCACAAGTCCATTTGTGGTGCCAATTCCCTCCAAAACCCCAAACCCTAGGGTGTGGAGTACCTCCTAAGTTACAAATCTCAATAGTATCACCACACTCAAACAACCCTTCGTATTCTAGGTTAAATCTTTGGTGAGGTTTGAGCACTCATGGTATACAATGGTGAGGGTTACAGGGAAAATTCAAGGGGGAAGAAGAAGTAAGTCCATGGTTGGGTAGGATGAGCCTCTTTGTCCTCCCAACCCCTCTTAACATCCACCATCCCCCTACCACCCCCACCCCCAACTAGATGTGAGAAATAAGGGGTGTCGGGGAAATAGAGCAATAATGTCATGCCCTAATCTTAGAGGAGGCACAAAGACTAATGGTGGATGTCAAAAATGAGGTAGCAAACAAACATAGAGGTTTGGTAGAAGATCAAATTTTAGATGAAGTTGAAGGCTATTTATTAGAACCACTTCACTTATATACCCCATATATGAAGTGTTATAGGTTTATAGAGACATATTGGAGAACAAATTCCATTATAGCTCAAACAATAGAGAGATTTCAGTATCTCTATGCTAATACTTTGCGTGCATTCAAAATCCTTGAATGAAAATTCAAACTATTGTGCCAAGGGGTATATAGAATCATCTTCAAAGTACAACCAACTTCAGAGGGAGAAAAGAAAGGTGAATTGAGTAGAGCCAATTAGGGAAATATTGCCAGCACCATCATCTTGGACGAGGTGGACTAGCTCATGGATCAACTGATAGCCTATGCTACACTTACCAATGCTGCTAAAGAATATGGAACAACAACACAACCTCAACAACTATAGGCCTTACATCTTAGTTAGGGAACATTTTCTTTCTCGCTATTACATATCTGGTTAGTCTATTATTTATAGATTGATAGCAAGATGCATGGAAATGTTTTGGGACCTCTATTTTTATATATATTTTTTGTTAGATTAATGCCTTACTAGTCATGTTGATGGAACTTGGAGATGATGAATGGTTGGTTTCTCTAGAGGAAACCACCCCTCAGCCTAATGCACATGCACTTTATGTTTGTATATAATATGAATACATAACACATTTTAAGTTATTAAAAAAAGGAATAACTATATTAATAACTAGCATCTCTCATAAGCGGAGGAAAGGGCATGCTAGAGTGAATGCGAGTGGTTATATTGCCCAAAAAAGGAGGTATGTTTTTTTGGATCGTCCATGAGTAACCAGTATAGAAACTATTTAATATGTTCCATGTATTTCTTATTCATTTGTATGTGGGTGTTATTCATGTGTTTAGTGCCAATCAAACATGGGTATGAATTTATTAATATATGGTTGTAGTTTGTGATGGAAAGGTGGTGAAATATAAGAGAATCTTTTGAGTACTAATGTATTTTGAGGGAATTGAAGGCCATTGCTGCATATTTAAATATTTCTGCAAGTAGTTGATAGCTGCCAAAAAATATTGGGTCACATGAGATAGATAGGACACATTGTGCAAAAATAAGAAAATGAATTCCCCACACACAGATGTTATGAGCTCATTGTTATATCCAAAGATTGAGTTGGCCCAGATTAAAGAAAAAATAATCATTCAACAGGATTTTAGCACAAATCTCTTCCTTGTAAATATTCAAGGATAATGCTCCAATGCTTTGAAAGAATAAAATCTTCATAAAACATCACTATAATTTAATAAGTTGTATAAATCAAAGAGTACTTTATAGTCTTTGGTTTTTATTTTACTCTATTAGGGGCTTGATTCTACATGACAAGTGATTAAGATGTATAATTCTTATGGTACGTCAATATATTATGTTTATTTCACAGTGTGGCACTTCACTTAAGTGATGATATAGGAAAGCCAAGAGGGATGTCAAGGGAGGAGAAAGTTGCACAGGAAATCACATGAGGAGTGAGGTGAGCAAAGTCAATAGGAATGTGAGAGGACAAGGCCTTATGGGTTCTTTTAAATGAGTTGAAAATGAAAGTGTTTTATTCCTTCTTTAATTCTAACTATGTGGTTTGGTTCCTTTTATAAATCTAGTATCTTCAATATTTGTCTAAATTTAAAAGTTGAAAATGTGAACATAAGTTTTTGTTACAAAATTATATATTACGGAGCAATGGAGCACATAAAGTATTGCAGAAATATAAACACAGAAAATGCATAAAACAAGAGAGACACAGATATATGTGGTTCACCTAGTTTGGGCTACGTCCACCCCGAACAGCCAGTCCTTCCTTTCTATTATCAAGCAAAATGAAGAGACACAACCTAAAGTAGATTCGCTGTAATATCCTCTATTTTCTCTCATAGTCTCACCTCTCTGCTTCTTGTTCGGAGAATACACATCTATTACACAGCCTCAAATACAATGCCCTCATACAAAGAGAGGGGTTGCCTTCTAGGGAAAAAAACCCTAAAATAAACATAAGTTCTCCTATCAGATCATCCGCCTAATGAACGGCCCAGATTGACTAGAAATTACTATACTTTTAGAAGGAAATTTTACATCTGTTTTTAGCTTCGGGGGGGCTCCCCAAAGGTCCCATCGGCTCCCCCCCGGACCCCCCTTGCAGCAAATATTTTATGGGCGGCGTTGCCGCCCCCATTTCGAATTGGGGTCCAATGTGGCGATACCTTTGAATACAGAAGATAATCAGGCTCCACACCCAACAATCTCCCACTTGGAGACTGATTATATCAACTCGACCACTGCTTCATTTGCTGGACAATGACTCCTCTTTGGACCTCGTTGTTTCTCATCTTCATCGTCATCCATGAAGACCAATTGAAACTGAGCATATTCTCAGTTTCTCCCTGGTTACAACTTTTGTTAGCATATCTGCAGGATTCTGGCTAGTGTGTATCTTTTCCAGCTTCAACTCTCCATCTTCCAACACTGATCGTATGAAATGGTACTTGAGCTGTATGTGTTTAGTCTTGGAATGAAATTTTGAGTTCTTTGCAAGAAGAATGGCACTTTGGCTATCACTGTATAGTGTGCCCATATCATGCTCCTTACCAATTTCACCCATAAACCTTTGTAACCAAATCATTTCTTTACTAGCCTCTGTAGCAGCAACATACTCTGCTTCTGTTGTTGAAAGTGCAACAACACTTTGGATTTTTGAAACCCAACTGACAGCTATTCCAGCAACAGTAAATACATATCCTATAGTGCTCCTCCTATTATCTCTGTCCCCTACCATATCTGCATCAACATATCCCTGTAGAGAAATGTTTGACCCACCAAAGCATAATGCTTGATTTGTGGTACCATTCAAATATCTGAGAATCCATTTCACTACCATCCAATGTTCCTTTCCTGGATTGTTCATGTACCTGCTTACAACTCCCACTGCATGTGAAATATCAAGCCTTGTGCAGACCATTGCATACATTAAGCTTCCAACTGTTGATGCATATGGAACTTTAGACATATAATCCATGTATTCTTAGGTCTTTGGGCACATTTCCTTACTAAGTTTGAAATGGCTAGCAAAAGGTGTACTAACTGGTTTTGCATTGTTCATGTTAAATCTTTTCAACACCTTTTGTATGTACTCATTTTGAGACAATGTTAATTTACGATTTTTCCTGTCTCTAATTATCCTCATACCAAGGATTTGTTTTGCAACTCCCAAATCCTTCATTGCAAATGAATTTGTCAATTTTCTTTTGAGCACATTTATTTCTTGCATGTTAGACCCTGCAACAAGCATATCATCCACATACAATAACAATATAATATCGTTGCCATCATTTTGCCTTTTCAAATAAACACAATGATCAGAGTGACATCTAGTATAACCTTGTTCAGACATAAACTTGTCAAATTTTAGATACCACTACCTTGGAGCCTGTTCTAAGCCATACAAGCTCTTCTTCAACCTGCACGCTAGTTTCTCCTTCCCTTTAACTTCATATCCTTGTGGCTACTGCATATATATCTCTTCCTCCAAATCCCCATGGAGAAAGGTTGTCTTTACATCTAGCTGCTCAAGATGCAACTTCAATTGCTACTAGACTTAAAATAGTTCTAATTGAAGTCATTTTAACAACAGGAGAAAATATTTTATCAAAATCAATACCTTTCTTCTGTGCAAACCCCTTCACCACAAGTTTAGCTTTGTACCTTTGTTTGCCTCCATCTTCTTCCTTCAACCTGTAAACCCATTTATTCTTCAATGTAATTTTTCCTACGGGCAACCTGACTAAGTCCGAAGTCTGGTTATGCATTAAGGAGTCCATCTCTTCTTCCATGGCTACCTCCCACTTCTTCCTTCTTTCAACCGGCATTGCTTTTTCATAACATTTGGGTTCACCAGAATCAGTCAACAATAAATAATATAATGAAGGAGAGTATCGTTCAGGGGGTCTACTTATCCTAGTA